>BQNB010058148.1:0-37894 GCA_026074375.1 Tanacetum coccineum
AGCCGGGAGAATGCTATCAAAGGTCAACAAAAGTCAACTCATGGTCAACAGTGGTCAACCACAAAAAGACAAAACCCAAAAATACCAAATCAGTCCCTCAAAGTTTACCAAATTCATAAAAAATCCCTAAGCCCTAACGGTGTTATCTCTTAACACTATAAGAGATAACACTCGTTATCTTTTTTATAAAACAATCCATGGCCCATTTCCTGCTTATAAACCAACACCCGGCCCAAAAACCTTTATAAGCCCAAGGTCAAACCCGGGTAAAAAGAAAAAGTCAAACCCCTTGTTTATAAATGAATCACGCGGGAATTTCTGTTGTTACTATTCACCGTCTCCTTCGTTTTACCTCGAGTTCAAAACAAAGGGCAAATCAAAATTGGTGACATGGCTACGTAATTCAAGTGAAAAAGGACAAGCTGGCAGAGTATTACATCACTAAGCCCTCTCATTGGCCAATACCCAAAAGAGAATGACACGCGTGGATTGAAGAAAACACACGGGGAAAAGGGAATTTGTGCTAAAACGTATGGAAAAGAAGCACAAAGGCCTCTGACACACGGATTGCCACGTTGGCAATCCGTGTGATCAAAATCTAATCCAACGATGGAGAGAGAGCATCCAATGATTGAAAGGAATGTATGGTCGAGATCAAGAGGAGGATATAACTGAATCAGAGCCTAGAAGCTTCTCCCAGGCAGTATATATACAAGGGCTCCTCACTCACACGGGATCATCTAGGAGTAGCTTATAAATTAGCTTAATTAGCTTTTGTAATTTTCATTTTAAATGTTTTTAGCTTAATGTCTTCTTAAATATAATTTCCTTTTCAAGAATTGTACTCAACTTTTTCATTAATATAATTCGTATTTGCTTTTCTCAAATTCACCTAAAACTTTGTCTTATAAGCTAGTAATGTTAAATAAGCTCCTCATAAGCTCCTCGTAAGCTCTTTGAGTCTCTAAGCTCAAATTGAGCTATTAATAAGCATCTTAATATACTTAAATCTAAAATCAGTTAATACCTTGGCTTATTGGATTTTGAGTTATTTTGGAAGATGAGCTTACCATGGAAGAGCTCATAAGGACTTTTACTGGCTTATTTTTATTAAGTCAGAGCTTGTAGAAAGCTCATTAGAGCCTTTGATACCTTTGTTTAGCTAAGGATCCTTGTAAGTTCGTTTACTCTTTCTGTCTTAATTTTCCTAGCTTAATTTTGCTTAAACTGCTTATAGTCTAGCTTATTTGTGCTTAATTCTGTCTATTTGTGCTTATTAAATATGTTTCAATATCTGTTTTTAAGTTTTATAGCTTAGATCTTAGATTTCTTAGTTTAAATACATAAAACTGTCAAAAACTAAAAAAATATTAGCATAGTTCTTAGTTCTTTGTTTCTGGCTTATTTGCTTATTAATATAAGTTCATTAGGATTGTCATAAGCTATTTGCTATCTGGTATTTAGAATTTAAGCTTTTAATTTCATTTTCATAAGCTAAAATGGTTTTGAGTCTAGTTAAAGGGGTGTTTGGCACAGCAGTACTAACTACAAGTTAGTACTGCTTGTGGCCTTTTGGTCTTTTAAATTTGTTTCTAATCTCATATAAGTCTGTTTTAGGTAGTTTTATAAGCTAGGTTAGAAGTTATTTAGGTTTTAAAATGTTAATCTAGTAAATGTTCAAGTCTGATTAGGTTTAGTTAGCATTATAAGCTCAAATCAGTTCTAGCTTTTGTAGTTGCTTAATTTGTATTTAGATAAGTGTTAAAATAGAGTAGAAAGAAGGATAATAGGTCTGCATTGAAGGTTTTTAGATTTGTTCTATAAAATTGTCAAGTGCATCAGCAGTAGACTAGTAAAAAAGGCCAATTTCTAGCTCAATTTTCAGTAGGTTAAATTAGCATTTAGCTTTTGATTTTCAGATTATAAGTAGCTTTTAGGTCATATTTCACAAGTTTACAATTAGTTTTAAAATTCTAGCTTATTTTGTCATCTAAATTTAAGCTGCAAAATTGCTTTTTGTCTTTTCATTTTTCAAAGTAAAACTCAGCATAATTTGAGCCTTAGGTCTGTTTTTAAGTGTTTTTGTAATAAGCAATTGGATTTCAAACCCTGTTCCAAAAGATGTTTTTAGAAGCTTATTAGTTGTAGAATAAGCTTTAATAAGCCATTTCCCCACAAGGATCCTTTAGCTTATTGGAAAATAAGCTCAAAGGTACCTTAAGGGGCTGTTTGGTTCACAGTTGCATTTAAGTGCTTATTTCTTATTTTTAGCTTATGGCTTCTTGTTTTTGCTTATTCTTAGCTTAGATCTGCTTATTAGGTTAGTTTAGCTTAATCTGATTAAGACTTAGCTTAATTTAGCTTATTTGTTCTCTTAGTTTAGTTAAAAAAAGCCAAAAAGAGTTAAAATAGTTTTTCTAGCTTATTGTTTGTTCTTTTTGCTTATTTCTTGTTAAGTTTTGCTTATTAACTTAGATATAAGTAATGTGTAGCTTATTTAGTATTAATTTAAGCTTATTTACAATTTTAGCTTATTTAGTTTAGTTAAAAGCATAAAAAATCCTTTTTAGTATAAACTGTCACCTTATTTGGCTTAATTCTGTGCTTATTCTTGAGTTATAGAAAAAGTGTTTCCACAAAAGTTACTTATTTTCAGCTTATTTACAACTTTGCTTTTACAAGTTTTTCAAAAAAAAATAGGAAAGTGGAAATCAAGGGTGAGCAAGACTCGAACCCCCGACCTCAACACTTTCAACCCTTTTATAACACACACCAAACACTCACTACCACTGCGCCATGGGGTCTTTTTTGTTAGACTCTTACAACATTAAATTCTTATACACGTTTTTCCTAATAAGCTTAATAAGCTGTTATAGCTTATTTCGTGGCTTATTCGATAAGCTGTGTAATCAAGATTATTTTTCCTAGGTTCTAATTAGTATAAGCTATTTTTTGTATTTTTTCTAGAATTTTTATAATTAGTTTAGTATTTTTAAACATTTGTTTTCAATAAAAACTTAAAAAAATAATAAAAAATAGAAAAATAATCAAAAAATTATAAATCTTTTTTAGAAAATTTTCTTTTATCATAAAGTTTATAGGAAAATTAGTTTTGTTTTCGTAGGGTTTAATTTGCAAAATTTCAAATTTTAAAGAACGAGATTCATTCTCGTTCTCGTTTTTCATGTTTTAAAGCTCATTTCAACTTCGTTTTTGTTCTAGTTTTCTTTAAACTTACTTTTTAGTCAATTAGAGTCTATTTAAAAAGAAAATTTTAATTTAGGTTTAAATTTTAGAAATTTAGGTTTTTTTTGACCACGTTTAGGGTTCCCGTTTTGCGTTTTTAGTTAAAGTTTAATTTCCCATTATTTGTTTTCGTGCTTAATTGTTATCATTTACTTATTTTAATTTGTAGAAGTAAAAAATCAAATCAATCTTTGTTTTCAATTCAAATCATTGTCCGAACATCAAACATGGTTTCAATTTCACAAATCATTGGGGGATAACGACCCAGGAATCATACTTCCCGGTTAATATACGTATTATATTATATATATATTTTGGAAGATTTTCCTTATTACCTTTGTCCTCAAGGGTAGTTTGGGAATTTTCCATTATATTATATTTTATATTTTACGTGTATAGAATTGCTACGTATCAGAAGGCTTGGTTAATCCTTTACAAGGATTAAAGCAATAAAAAGGAAGATTAGGGTTTCATTGGTTTTAGGGTTTTTTGTTGTGAAAGCTAGGGTTTGGTTTCTAAACAAGAGTTTAGACTTTGTTGTTCATCATATTACATCATACTAAGGTTACCTAAAACTCTTAATCTATTTACTTTCATGATTTTATGTGTGTATAATGTTTATATAGTTAAATCACCATTTAGGATACTTATAAACATGTAAAATGAATTTTTAACTTGTGATCTTGCTTTGATAAACTTTTTCACATGTTATATGGATGTAAATATTATGTTAAAATAGATGTATAAGTCTTGTACAATCTTGGTTTATGTATAAAAAGTTTATGTATAAATAAGTTAATTAAAAAGTTACTTAATAAGTTGCTAAGTAAATGTGAGGAGAGGATATGTTATCTTGGACAAATATTAGACAATATGGACTAATAGACTTTTAAATATATAAGACGTATGATAATAAGTGTTGTGGAGGATTTGTGATAATTTATTCAAGTTAAAAAAGAATATAAGTCAAGTTATATACATAAATATATATAACTATTAAAAAGTGGCTGTTTTAATTAGTAAATAAAAGTATATATTTTATATTTTTATAAAATACTACATGTCATGAGGATTCCAAAAAGGTATGAAACTCGAAAATCCGATCTATAACGAAAGAGATACAACAATTTCAAGTTTACGACAATAAATACTTTTATAAAACTATTTTTATAAAAGTTACTGTTCACATCAGACATATTTATTTTGAAAACATCATAAATGAATAGAGTTTTTAAATACGAAGACGTGCTCGAAAGAATCACTAAAAACGGAGTTAAAACGAATAAAATACGACATTTACGATAACTAAATTTATAACTGACATGAACAGTAAAAAGTACTGTTCATCAGAGGCCCCAAATTATAAAAATGTAATATTTTGATAACTCATCTTAATACGAAAGCGTGGACGTAAGAAACGGACTTGAAACGAAGAAATTACGCCGTTTTCACTAAAGTGTTATTTATAAACGTTTTTAACTTATAAACACGATTTCACTAATGCGATTAGATGGTGATGTAGCTATATAGAATTATATATGGTATTAGTTAATCAAGGTGCTTAGTGCTTACACGGCCTATAAATAATTAGGTTGCAAACGGCGTTCAGCTGACGCATTTTCTGTGATATACGAGATATTCATTAACTCAAGGTGAGTTCATAGCCCCATTTTACTACATGATTGTTTTACAAACTCTACGAGGTGAGATTACATGCTTGTTTTATAAATTGGACACAAGTGTTTTAAATTGTATGCTATCCACATTATTGCCTGTATACTATTGCCTAAGTTACCGTATTGCCGTTTAAGTCCCCTTTTATCACAACCGTTTTAATACCCATGCAGAATATCAAAGTGTTTAAGATAGATCTATCAGGACCGACAATCCCCGTCTGGGCTGTGGTTTCTAGTTGACCATTGACGCATTTAACATTTGAAAAAATTCGTAGGATGATTGGCAGCATATGTATCTGTTTTGAGAAATTCATAGGATGTTTGGTAACATCTGTATCCTTTTGGGGCACAAACCCTCGATACTGGTTTTTTGATTACATTTCAATACATAAGTTTTCAGTTGTCATGAGCTTAGTGCATAAATACATGTTTTTGGACTATTTAAAGTGTTTCAAAATCTACTATACTAAATCTAATGGTCCACCTTATCTATCGATAAAACCTATGATTTCACTCAACCTTTGTGTTGACTTTTAGCATGTAATTTCAGGTCCTAAGGTATGAAGATTGGAGGGGAACTGCGAGGATATCGTGAAGATGGTTTATGTGTTTACTTAAATTAGATGCAATTGTTTATCTTTTAAAAACTTATGTCATCTTTTGAAATTACGAAGCTTTTGTTTAAAAGAACGTACGTTTAATGTTTATGACTCTTTTAAAACAATGGGACCAAAGCTGAAAACTCTGATATTTTATAATGCATCGAACGTATTTATCTGAAAACTTCTCTTTTGAGGTCGTTTCCTATATCTTGATTATTGTACTTTGACGTAGCACCCCATTGTTACCATTCCGCTGCTACCTGATTTTGGGGGTGTTACAGATTGGTATCAAGAGCCAAGGTTATAGGGAACTGGGTCATTTTCAAAACCTAGTCTATAACCAAAATTTTAAAGATTTTCTTTTCTTTCATTTTCAAAATGCAGAATCCTTCATCGCTTATCCGATATCCACGCGCGCGTATTCCCCGATCCTTACTTACTTTTCCGATTATCATTATTGCATTATATAATTTTATATATAATACTTGGTTTAAATTTCGATCCCTTATGTCTATCTTCTAGCGTATTACTATTCATTCGTATCGGTCGATTATATAAATATTGACCATTCTGATTAATTTATGATTATTTATATCATTCTCCTATCTCTTTTCTCCATCATCATCATGTGCCATGACTTTGCATACCTTTACAAATTCTTAACGAATTGTGTACTTGTGTGGCCAGAATCATGCCGCCTAGGAGATTTAAGAAGAAATCTGTTAAGAGGTTAGTGGAAAAGCGTGTGGCCAAAGCTATTGAAGAATATGAAAAGACTAGAGCTGACTCAAACAATGCTGGTGGATCTGGATCAGCAAATACTAGAGGAACTGTTGCACCAGAGGTGCAAGGATGTTTGTATAAGACATTTATGAATGACAAGCCTCACTCTTTCAATGGGACCGAAGGTGTAGTCGGACTGAAATGTTGGTTTGAAAAGATGGAGCAAGTATTTGAGATTTGTAAATGTGCTGAAGATGACAAAGTGAAGTTTGATATGTACACGTTCGAGGGTCGTGCTCTAACGCGGTGGAACAGAAATGTTCAAACTTTGGGACTTGCTAATGCTAATCAGATCCTTTGGAGCAACATAAAATCGATGATGACTACTGAATACTGCCCAACAACTGAAATCCAAAGGATGGAGCAAGAGCTTTGGACTTTGACTTTGAAAGGAGATGACATTGAGGCATACAACAATCGCTTCCACGAACTGGTTTTGATGTGTCCCGAGTTGGTATCAACTAAAAAGAAAAAGATTGAAAAGTACATTCAAGGATTTCCCGAGGGAGTCAAAGGAAATGTTACTTCTTCAAAGCTTGCGACTTTTCATGATGCAATCAACATGGCTCGAGAACTGATTGAACAAGGGGTTCAGGCGAGAGCTTAAGAGATCGGTTAAAGCAATAAAAGGAAGTAGAAACCATAAGGGAAACTACCATCACCCCATGCAGCAAAAACTAGAAGACAAAGAAAGCTGCTAAGGTTTATGTTGCAGCCCCGGCTAAGGGTAGAGGCTGCGCTGGGAACTTACCATAGTGTAATAGGTGCAAGGCACATCATCAGCTAGGTCCGTGTCCTCCTAGGTGTAGTAATTATCACAAGCTTGGTAACGAGGAGGAGGATTGTCGAACTAGGATTCCTGTAGCGGGAGGCAGTTCGCTACAGAATGTGACATGCTTTGGTTTTAGGGAAAAACGGCACTACATGAGTCATTGCCCGGAGTTAAAGAACCGAAACCATGGAAACCAAGTTGGAGGTACTGAAGCACGTGGAATGGTGCATGCCTTAGTAGGAGGAGAAACCAATCAAAACCTTAACAGCATGGAGGATGATATCAATGCTTAGACTTTATTCCTTTAGAAATTCTCGCTTAAATTTCTGTTGTACTTTCGCTTAAATTTCTGTTGTACCGAATGATTTCAAATTATCTATCAATTAATGTATCGTAAAAATTTCGTCAACTTTACTTTAATCCTTTATTATGCAAGCCAGATTGTAACACTGTTTTGACGAAAATGAGTATTGCATCGTTAGTCCTCAATTATACATGGCCTGATCAACTATGTATAATTCAGGAAGGACCATACCCATGCTGAGAGTAATCACCTTAAAAAAAACTTCTTGTCAAGAAACAAATTTTTATTTATATCAAGTTTTGTGTGCGTATTCATAAAACGCGTTTACTTTAGGATATCAAATTAGTAACCATAACAACTAAGCAGACCTTTACTCCGCCTTACTGTAAAGTCGACGTCATCTTATACCAAATGCTAAGCCAAGAAGCCGAGACACATCACTAGCCATCCTAGGAAAATTTGCTATCAAACTTGCTCACCAAAAAGAATTACGCCGATGTGAGGCGTAAGACTTTAGAATTTCAAGTTAGCGACCGAGTTATGCTTAAGGTTTCGCCTTGGAAAGGAGTAGTACGCTTTGGCAACGGGGAATCTAAACCCCAGATAAAGGTGGGTAACCATTTTACAGGCTTTGAGCTCCTCAAGAGTTGAGCAGGTTCATCAAACGTCTTCACGTATCCAACTAGAAGAAGTGCCATGTCGAGAACCATAGTTTCTTCACTGTTGGATGGAGACTCCAATATTGATGACAAGACTTCAATTCATGGAGGAAAAACATAGAAATTCAGGATAGAGAGTCAAAAGGTTTGAAGCCAACTAGTTATGCCCAAATTGTCAAGGTTCGTTGGAACTCTCGGCAAGGAGCTGAGTATACCTGGGAACGTGAAGACCAATTCCGGAAGAAATATCCGCATCTTTTCTCTGAACCCGTACCTTCGTCAAGTGTCGCGACTTGAGCCTTGAGGACAAGGCTCATTTAACGAGGAAAGACTGTAACAATCCGTATTTTTGATCAATGTACGACGTCATTTAAATCACTATATATTTTTTTCTTTTGTACGCGTTTGCTTTTAATTTTAATCGTTACGTTAAATCGCGTAAGCTAAAAATCAACAATCAACGTAAACGGGCACCAAACAAATTAAAGTTTACATCAAGCAAGCATTATATTATTTTTACAAAAGTAATAATTAACTTATTATGTTTTATTTTATCGGTTACGTAAAACGTTTACGTTTCGCGATAAATTAGGTTTAGGCATTCCCGAAATCATCAAAATTAATCTACGCTTCAACAAATACCTATGTTTATATCCAATGCTCAAAAGTTTAAAAAACTTTACCCATGATAGTCACTTGAGCCAGATTCTTATAAAGAATTGAGCTATGATCATAAACAAATTCCCAAGTAATACATTTTACCAAAGTATACCTTATGTTTAAATGAACTACAACTTACACAAAAATGCAAGTAATACTTTCCTTATAACCAAAATTAAATTTCTAGTCATAATTCCTAAATTTCATGGGATAACCTCTTCATTAGGGGACCAAGGGACCAAGTCATTAAGACTTAGTCCATGACTAGTGGTTTTGACCACTATCACCCCAGTTCACTCTTCTTGTTCCAACGCCCAACCACCCTCACACTAGTCTTTGTCTTGCTAGCTAGTGTCTTGACCACATGGGATATATATACTACTAGCACTCACTCTTTCATTCACAACACTTAAGAAAAAAAAACCAACTCAATCTCTCTTTCTCTTCTAGTCACCCACGGCTTAAAATCATACACACACCTAATCCATACAAATTTTTCTACAACATTTCCAAGCACTCTCACATCATATCTAAGACTTCTAAAGGTTTGAAGGCTTGGTTAATCCTTTACAAGGATTAAAGCAATAAAAAAGAAGATTAGGGTTTCATTGGTTTTAGGGTTTTTTGTTGTGAAAGCTAGGGTTTGGTTTCTAAACAAGATTTTAGACTTTGTTGTTCATCATATTACATCATACTAAGGTTACCTAAAACTCTTAATCTATTTACTTTCATGATTTTATGTGTGTATAATGTTTATATAGTTAAATCACCATTTAGGATACTTATAAACATGTAAAATGAAATTTTAACTTGTGATCTTGCTTTGATAAACTTTTTCACATGTTATATGGATGTAAATATTATGTTAAAATAGATGTATAAGTCTTGTACAATCTTGGTTTATGTATAAAAAGTTTATGTATAAATAAGTTAATTAAAAAGTTACTTAATAAGTTGCTAAGTAAATGTGAGGAGAGGATATGTTATCTTGGACAAATATTAGACAATATGGACTAATAGACTTTTAAATATATAAGACATATGATAATAAGTGTTGTGGAGGACTTGTGATAATTTTTCCAAGTTAAAAAAGAATATAAGTCAAGTTATATACATAAATATATATAACGTACCATTCACATTAAGTTTTCTTCCAGTGTTCTTCAAGAATCTCCTTGCCCTCATTGTTAGCATAGCCATCTGCCACCTCAAGTCCATCTTTACTAAATCACCAGGATTAATTTGTTGCAAGCCCTTATTGTTAAGTTTAGGATTGTTTGGTTGACTTGCAAAGAAAGCACAGATAACAACATCACTTAAGTTATTAATTGTTGTTGAGTTAATAGCAGTAGCTTGAGTGCTATTAGTTGTAACACTATGAGCAGTATTAACCGCTCCATTTGTAATGCTGGTGCTGTTTGAGGACACAAAGGCTATGTTTTGTATGTTTGTGCTTGAGCTTGATGTTCCTTTGACCTCTGGTTCTTAGATCTTCAGGTTTTTGTAAAGATTATCCAAGCTTAATGTATCTATCTCAGGCTTGTTCCTCCACACAATAGTATGTGTGTTCCATTCTGGTGACAGACTTCTTAAAAACTTTTGATTCACATCTTCTTGTGAGATACTTTCACCATGAATCTCCAACTGACTGATAAGCTTTTGAAGCCTATCAAAGGTTTGAACTAATACCTCTGAGCTAGATGCAGTAAATTTTTCATACTGCTGCTTTAGAAGATTCCTCCGAGTCTTTTTAGTAGCAGCATTCCCTCCAAACCTCTTCTCAATAACCTGCAGTAATGACTTGGCATCTTTGATAGAGTTAAACTTCAATTAATGTTCATTAGGGATGCCCATCAATAAAGTTCTTTTTGCCTTTAGCTCTAACCTCCTTTTTGTCTTTTCTTCAGCAATTGAAGGAGCGATTATAGTCTCAACACCTTTAACAAGTTTTGTTATTAGAGGTGCATTGCCATTCTTTATGACTTCCCATAAAGAATAATCAACCATCTGGATGTACTGTTCCATCCTTATCCTCCAAAGCTCATACTCACCTAGTTTGAGCATAGGCACTTTTGATGCAGCCACCATATGTACTGAGTCTTGATCCATGAGTTTCTCAAAGCAACAAGCTTTGATACCACTTGTTGACCCCACTTCAATGGATCTTGAATTCCTTAGCTTGTGTAAGGTTTGGTTATGCAAGATAAATTCTACACAACTTATGATAGAAACTTTGTTTGATAATACTAAAGATTATGTGAAATCTAATCTTTAATATAAGAAGAATTCTTCAATGAAACAGTAACACAAGAACAATATAATTTAACAATAAAATCTCCAATAATATTATTACAAATAATATGAATACTCTCCTAGTATTAGGGTTAGAAAACCTTAAAGATATGAAAATTCTATGAATGACTCGTTTTTGGTACTTGATACAGATATCTATGCCCTAGGACCTCATTTTATACACCAAGGAGTCCTAGTCGATTTACAATATATTACAAAAACTTAGAATATTCTTAAAGATCTATTCTATAAATAACAATCCTTATCAACTAAGTAATCTTGATATTTAAGCAATCTTTATCCTTTCAGCAGTTGTAACTTTGTACCAGCAACATTAACTCTGAACACTAACAGTAGTAACTTATACACCAGCAGCATTAACTGTGTACAAGAAGTAGTAACTACTTAAAATATTTTCTTCAATCTTCACTAGCAGTACTACCTTTACTCTAGCAGTACTAACATTTACTAGCAATACTAAGTTACACTAGCAGTACTAACTACTTAGCATATTTTTCATTAAGATTACTAATAGCACTAATTTATGCTTAGCAGCAGTAACTAATACCTTAGCAGTAGTAACTCTAAGATCATCAAGAACTCGTTTAATCTCAACAGGTATGTCAATCCTAAATAGATCTATTTATAACACTCGCGCTTACACCAAGTAATTGACAGTTCATGATTTATAGGCATAGTGGGTTATAGCTACTTAGGCAAACTCGTAATTTGTTTAAAAGTGTACTTGCGTCTAAATGTAAAACAATGCATGTTTCTCACCTCAAAAGTTGTAAATCATTATAATCGTATAAAATGGGGCTATGAACTCACCTCTGGTGAATAAATTGATTATCTAAATTAAATAGTGTAAAGCGTCTCGGCAAATCCGAATGCAACCTAATTAAGTATAGGTCGTATGAGTGTTATGTAATTAATATAAATACATCAATATATTTTTATAGAGTTACATAACCATCTAAATGTCTTTGTTTAATTTATAAACTCGAAACAATATTTAAATTGACTTGTAAGATAAGTGTTTATGTATTTGTGTTTGTAAAAATATCATCCTTGTACAACAATTGATTATTTGTTGAAAATACTTGATTTATATTTTTATTATTTATATAATGATATCATATAAATAGTTTAATCATTTCATAAAATAATTTTTATATAAAAATATACTTGTCTTTATATATTCTAATTACATATCCATACATCTAAAAATTATGAAAATCGCAAGGTTTAAGTAAAACGTTGTTTCGGACAACTTTGTATTTTTATACTTTGGCCGAATCGGACTCGAAGATCCTCAAAATTACTGTTTTCCGTTTCTGCAGTTTTTATATATATTTCAGCTTTTATATAAAGTTAAAAAGTATATATATACTTTTTGAAAACTTTAGAAATTTATAACTTTATCATTTTAGCTCCGTTTTACGCGTTCTCTATATGTACGGAATCATAATTAAATAATCTAGCATATAAAAATGTTTACAGAATTTATACTGTTGTGAAACAGTAGCAGTTTTTATAAAAACACTTTTTATATATTAATTATCGTAACCTTGTAAATATCATATCTCCTTCGTTTTAATTTCGTTTTTAATATTCTTTATATGTGCGGATTCCTATTGAGATGATCTATCATAGATAAATATTCTAATATTTTTATCAGTTTCGAAACAGTTTTGATTTTTATAAAACTACTTGTATAAAAACACTTTTTATAGTAAATTTGTAAAATGCATAACTCCTTCGGTATAATTTTGTTTTTCGTGTTCTTTACATATTTGGATTCCTCATAAGGAGTACTATCCCAGAAAAATATCCATATATTTTTATCTGGTTCGAACAGTAGTAGTTTTTATAAAAATACTTTTATAAAAACACTTTTTATCGTAATCTTGCAAAAATCATAACTTCTTTGTTATAGTTTCGTTTTTTGAGTTCTTTATATGCTTGGATTTCTTATGAAATGTACTATCATGGTAAAGTACTTCCAAAATTAATTACACGTTCGAATTGTTACAGAATAGAAAACTGTTACGAAAATAAGTTTTATAAACTTATTTTATATACGTTCATATTTTCAAATTATTACAAGTCATCTACTTTACTTATTAACATATCTTTCATATATATTAAGTCCTCTAATTATTGTCCATGATTTTATGTCCAATGAAATGTCCTCATAATCTTTTATTTATAAACTTTTATAAATAAACGTTCAATGATTTAATTTATAAACCAAATTTATAAATTAACTAACACTTATATGAAGTGTTTTCTTGCGTTCTACCATATTTTTAACATCATCTAAACATGTGAAAAATATAATTCGAATTCATGAACATCTCCATTTGTTTTATAAACTCATAAAATAACCTAGATGGTGAAGAACAATATAAAAAATATATATAAACATGTAAATGAAGTATTAGAAAAGATTAGGGTTATGTTTAGACCTTTAGAGAGTTGATAAATGTTGAGTACTCAAAATCTAACCAAAGTATATAAACCTAAGTACTTTTTGAAAACCCTTGTTTCTTTTTATAAAACCTTATCTTTCCTTCTTATTTTATCCCTTTATAAATAACCAACCAAGCTTCCAAAATACTTTGAATGACCTAAGATATCACTAATATCAACCCTTGAATACTTGTAATACTTGAAAAATCAAAAACTAAGAAGTGTTTTAGGTAGTGTGTTTGAGCCGTGAGTTGAGTGAACAAAGAGAGGGAAAGACTTGAAGTTTTTACTGGTAATGAGATGTGTGTGTTAGTTTTGCTTTATGGCGCCTATTTATAGCATGAGAGACTTGTAAAAACCATTTTTACAAAACCATGGAAGGTATTAAGAGGTGCACGGTTTGGCTTGGCTTAGGATTAGGTTTTAGGAGTTAAAATATTACTATGGACATGGTAAGTGTAAGAGAAAGCATGGTGTAATGTAAGATAAGTATGACTTGATGTGATCTTGCCTAAGCATGCTTGTTAGGTCTTCTCCTTTTCTCCCTATTTCTAGCCGAGCAAAGGAAGGTGTAGGAGACAAAGTTGGTGTTAACTTTAGGGCTTGAATCCATTGGATAATGAATACATTTGTTTATGTTGTTAGTGGGTGATTTAAGGATTTATTTTGAGATGGATTGAAGTGTGTATGCAATATTCGGCCAGTATGCATGTATAAATAAGTTTGTAATATATTTTTGGGTATTGGGTGTAATGGTGGGTATTTGTTGAAGTATATATGGGTTTATGTGCTTACATGCATGCATGGATGTCCAAAACGCGAACCGGATGCGTTTTACGTAAAGTATAAAAATGAAATTTGAAAAGTTATAAATTATACTTCTAATAATGTTATAACACTTGTTGAACGTAAACTTTTATTTGTTTGATGCCCGTTTACGTTGAATTTTGATTTTTAGTTTACGCGATTTAACTTAACGATAAAAATTAAAAGTAAACGCGTAAAAGTCTAAAAGTAAATAATTGAATGTATTGAGTCATAAAATGACCTGAAATAACGGATTGTTACAGTTAATATATAGTTATATTATATCGGGTTGACCCAATAACCGGATATGAAACTAACTCGGATTCTAACCCGACCCTATTAGACTACCAGGTCTATCGAGTTGACTTGATATATAAACCCGATGAACTAAGTTAGACCCAATTCAACATGACCCAATAAAGTTTTATTAGATTCACGTCAGGTCGGGTCAACCCATTTCACACCCTTGGAGTTTAAATCACATAAGAAAACCCCCATTTTGTATCCTTCATCTTACTAAAATTTACACTTTCACCCCTTCAACTTACACTTTTAACCCTTCATCTTATTTAAAAAATTAATAAAAACGCCCCAAATTTAAATACAATCTATAATTAAAAACACCGACTATACCAATCAATCAACCTTCATAAATCACAAAATTTTAACTTTAATATGTTATTTTGTTACAAGTATAATTCTGCTTAGTTTGTTTGTTATTATCGTTATAACTGATTAAGTTTGAAGCCCTAACTTTATCTAATTAGGTTTTACTTAATTTGTGATTATTTGAATTGTTTATCGAATTAGGTTTTGTTATTTCCACTATACTAGTGAGCTGTGATATAGCTTTTATCGAATAGCGAACCGATTAGTGTTAGGATTTTGTTTCAGCGCGTTTGGCTGCAAGTTGAAACACGCTAATAAAAGACGCTCGGCATTTTACGGTAATAAAAGACTTTTATCGGTTAGTATTAATTAACGATGTTTCTATTTTTTCCTTAAGCGCGTATGGGTTCGAACCCGATAGCAACACATAACTCATATATTTTTTCACACCTTACCCAAAATTTTCATTCGTACCCTTTCAACCTTTATATAAGAAACAAGAACACACCCTTTAAATTAGGAGTGTCAATCAGATTATCGAGTCCTGTCTATCGGGTTGTCAAAAAATAAAAACTAACCCGCAACCCAACCCTAAAAAAAATCGGGCTTATTGGGATACGGGCTAGTTGGGTTGGTATACCGGGTTATCAAGTTACTTGTTAATGAAAAAAGGCCAATAATAAAAAAATCCTAATGTCATCGAAGGGGAATGTTGTACTTTGGGAGCAAGTGTTTTATAATGCTAGGATTGCTATTTGTTCATGGACTAATATATGGCATAATTACACCAAATTTATCTCTACCTAAATATGATCTTGGTGTCATACTTTTTTGCTTCATGTTTATTATAGAACGAAGCACAACAAGCGATTGGAAGTGTTGTACATGCCTAGGAGTAAACTTGTTAAAAAAAAGACTAGTTAATTGGTTTTTGTTCGAAAATTAAGAGTTTGTTAATATGTCATTATACTCTATGGGTTGATTTAATAGGATCCTAACTCGGCCCTACTAGGCTATCGGGTATATCGGGTTGACCTAATAAACTCGATAAGCTAAGTTGAATACGACCTTATAAAGTTTTATTGGAATCACGTGAGGTCGGGTCAACCCATTTGACACCTTAGGATTTTAAATCACATAAGAAAACGGTAAAACACCCTTACTTTTTTATCCTTTATCTTATTTAAATTTACATGTTTACCCCTTCAACTTACATTTTTAAAACAAGAAAACTCCCTTAAACTTATTATTGGGTTATTGACTTGAAAATTTATCTAACTTGTCAGTGTTTGTTATTCTATGTAGTCATCCTTTTTTGCTATTAAAACACAAACATTTCAAATTTTGATTTTTGTGTGTATTTTGTGATGATTCTACCATACTATTTTCAAATTTAAAATGTAAAATGATCATCGTACATGGTACAATGATCATACAATACACATAAATGTCGAAATCTAAAAAGTTTTGTTTTAACGCCAAAAACAAAAATTAAACAACTACATGAAATAACAAAAACTCACAAGTTATATACATTTTCAAGTAATTAGCCCTTTATTATTATCCTTCTTCATCTTATGACAATTTTACACTTTTAGCCCTTCATCTTATATAAAAAATTAATAAAAATGCCCCAAATTTAAATACAATCTATGATTAAAAACACCGACTATACCAATCAATCAACCTTCATAAATCACAAAACCACTCTAATTTAAAACACTACGATCCATCCATCATTTTGTCACGAATCTGTTATTCCGTTATAGTTACAGGTATAATTCCATTTAGTTGTTCGTTATTATTGTTGTAACTGATTAATTCTGAAACCCTAACTTTATCGAATTAGGTTTTAATTAATTTGAATTGTTATCGAATAGGATTTTGTTATATCTACGATAGCGAGTGTGATATAGCTTTTATCGAATAGTGAAACTATGGCGGTTAGAATTAATTGAGGCGCGTTAGGCGGCAAGCGATTAGTGTTAGGATTTTGTTTCAGCGCGTTTGGCCGCAAGTTGAAACACGCTAATAAAAGACGCGCGGCATTTTACGCTAATAAAAGACTTTTATCGGTTAGTATTAGTTGAGGCGCGTTTGGCGCAAGCCGTTTAGGGTTTAGGAATTTGTTTCAGCGCATTTATTTGAAAATTGAAACACGCTAATAAAAGACGCGCGGCGTTTTACGGTTTATACTTAATGCAAACTGCAAGCTTGTAGCTACTACTATTAATATATAACCTGAACTCGAGTGTTGTGTTGTGTTTGGTTTTTGGCTATGTTTGGCACATGGCTTATTTGGGCATGAGCTTTTATAATAAGCCTCGGTTATCACATAGGCTTATGGATGTTTTTATAAGCCACAAGCCTCCATAAGCCCAAGCCCATAGGAAGGGGCTTATGAGGGCTTATAGCTAGTCAAAATACTTAAATACCCTTCAAAATATAATGGATTATCATGAAAAAGTGAAAATATATGTGAATTTAATTTGATGTATTTTTATGAGATTTTAGATTAA
The DNA here is from genome assembly GCA_026074375.1 of Tanacetum coccineum. Taxonomy (NCBI): domain Eukaryota; kingdom Viridiplantae; phylum Streptophyta; class Magnoliopsida; order Asterales; family Asteraceae; genus Tanacetum; species Tanacetum coccineum. The sequence goes on from BQNB010058148.1 coordinate 17,405, forward strand.
TAAGCTTCAGCTCTGACTAATTCGCCAAACAACTTTATAAAGGTATAGCTTCAGCTTTCACGGCTTATAATATAAGCTTCAGCCCCAGCCCATTGCGCCAAACATACCCTTTGTTTGAATGCTTTTATTTGAAACGCTACTAAAAGACGTGTTTAGCTTCACGTTGTTTTATACTCTATTATTACGGATTCAACTATTTTACCAAACATTTTTATAAAACAAACAACTACTGATAAATGCTGATTGCCAACACCAACCTAGTTTTGCCAAACATAGCATTCTTGTCTAGAATATAATGCTTATTGTTTGGCAACTAGACGCGTTAACTTTTGGATTTTGTTTAAACGCTTCTATTTAAAACGCTAATAAAAGGCGCGTTTTGGTTTTACACCTTATAATTACAAATACACATCTACTGCTAACACCTAGCTAGTTTTGCCAAACATAGAGCGTTTAGTGTCTAGAATATAATGCTTATTGTTGCGTTTACCTTGTGGATTTTGTTTAAACGCTTCTATTTAAAATGCTAATAAAGGACGCGTTTTTGTTTTACGTTGTTTTACACTTAATAGTTACATATACAACTAAGTTACCAAGTTCTTTTATTAAACAAACAACTACTTACCGCTAGTTTTGCCAAAAATAGCCCAAGTGTAAAGGTTTTTGTTTGTTGTTAGGTGTTAACGTGTTTGATTTTGGTGATATCAGTCCGATGGATATTAATAAGATGACAGACACGTTGGACCCGGAGGAGACTGGTGTTGGCGGATTGCATTTGCCGGGGAAAGATCGAGTTGTTTTCACACCGTCTGAGAGGAAATCGTTACTAGGTTAGTATTTACATTTTTTCGAATTGTTATGTGATTTTGTGAAAATATGGGATTTAGGGGGTGTTTGGGTAAGCTTATCTGCTCATGGCTGTAAAACTTGTTAGGCGGTACTTGAGATTGAGTGATTGGCCTAGGCGGGGAGTACTCGAATTGTAATTTTTTATATAAGTATTGAAGTTGTATGTATGACATGTAAATAGGACCATCGAATCATTCATGGACCCTTGAAGTATGTTTGGAAACATTAATATTGATATGAATTGAGAATGGTGTTTTTTTTCTATTAACTGATGATTTACAATGCAGAGAACAATCGCTATTTATACAAAATTACAATGGGTTTAAAGAGGGAAAGCAATTATTGTGTGGCTGTTACTTTTCTAGGAAAGGAAACCGAATATGTTTGCTTGAATTAAGGGATATGATGTAATTAACCATTAATCTTGCTAATCCCATTAAATTGTTTCATTTTAACACTCCCCCTTAAGTTGAATAGTGGGATTTCCAAAATTCAACTTGCCCAAACACTCGTGTAAGGTTCTTTCATTAACAGCTTTTGTTAAAATATCGGCGAGTTGGTCTTGTGACCGAACAAACGGAAGTGTGATGATCTCTGCTTCCAACTTTTCTTTGATGAAGTGTCGATCTATTTCTATATGCTTTGTTCGATCGTGTTGTACTGGATTTTTTGAAATTTGGATGGCCGCTTTGTTATCACTCATAATTTTGCTAGCTTCATGTGGATGATATCCTATCTCAGTTAAGAGCCTTCGTACCTATAGCACTTCAGTTAACCCCTTGCAATCCCTCGGAACTCAGCTTCAGCACTTGAAAGAGCCACCACCTTTTGTTTCTTACTTCTCCACGTAACGAGATTTCCACCAACTAAGGTAAAGTAACCTGAGGTGGATCTTCGGTCACCTTTATCTCCTGCCCAATCTGCATCGGTATACAATTGAGTTTCTAAATGTCCATTTTGTTTGAACAAGACTCCATGCCCCGCCGTTCCCTTGAGATATCTTATAATTCTTAAGACTGCTTTCATGTGAGCCTTTTGAGGTTGATGCATAAACTGACTTACCACTCCCACAACATGTGCTATATCGGGTCGGGTGTGTGAGAGATATATCAGTTTTCCTACCATTCGTTGGTATCTTCCTTTGTCAACCAAGCGGGCTTTTTTCTCCATATAAAGCTTCTGATTCACAATCATTGGAGTATCCGCTGGTTTGCAATCAACCATACCGATTTCTGCTAGTAAATCGAGAACATACTTCTTCTGGTACATGAAAATCCCCTGTTTTGATCTTAGAACTTCAATCCCAAGGAAATATTTGAGTCTTCCAAGGTCTTTCATTTCAAATTCTGTGAACAAGTTCTTCGTTTGGTTATTTCTTCTTTGTCATTTCCTATAATAATCATATCATCAACATAGATTATTAGGCAGGTTATGAGATTGCCTCTCTGTTTGAGAAATAATGTATGATCTGAGTTACTTTGTTTGAACCCATAATGTTTCATGGCTAAGGTAAACTTCCCAAACCATGCTCCAGGGGACTGTTTTAATCCATAAAGGGATTTTTTTAGAAGGCACACTTCTCTTTCTCCAAAACTATCCGTGAATCCATGTGGGGCTTCCATATAAATTTCCTCCTTTAGCTCTCCGTGTAAGAAAGCATTATTTACATCAAACTGATGTAAGGGTCATCCTTTATTTGCTGCTACGGATATAAGAACTCTGATTGTATTAATTTTTGCAACCGGAGAAAAAGTTTCAGAGTAATCAGTTCTGTATGTTTGTGTATAGCCTTTAGCTGCTAATCTCACTTTGTATCTTTCAATTGTACCATCAGGTTTGTATTTAATTGTAAACACCCACCGACACCCAACAGTTTTCTTTCTTGGTGGTAAGATACATTTCTCCCATGTGTTGTTTTTATAAGAGCTTTTATTTCTTTTTCCATTGCATCTTTCCAATGTTTTAATTTTAAGGCTTGTTTCGTATTAGCAGGGATTTCATCAGAATACATAGATAAGGCAAAAGCCTTGGCTTCCTCGGATAGATTTCCTTTGGCTATGTTAGCAATTGGATATCTACTTCCTCTGGACTCCTTTTCTAGGGAATATCTTTTCGGTGGAACTCCCCGATTTACTCTTGGTGGCAATGCATATCTTCCCGATGTGTCTTCTTGTGTGGGAAAGTTCTCTTGCTTTTCCATATGTTCATTTTGCACTACTGGTGTGTCTTCTTGAGTGGCAAACATCTTTTGTTCCTGTATACTCTCACCTTGCCCTGATGTGTTATTAGTGGTTTCAACAGGTTCGGATATAGGAGAAGAGTGAGTATTACTTACCTCGGGTATCAGGTTAGGAGCTTCTTGGGCGACACTAACGTTTGGGTCTTCAGGCTGTGTAGAGAAAGGAGGCTCATTTTGTGTACTGTGGTTCCTTCCTTCTTCATATGTAACATATCTCAACCAACTAAGTGTGTCGATACATTCTCTCTCCCCCTGACCACTGTGTTGGGAGGCATAATAGTATCGAGTTTAAAGAAAATCATAGTTCATAGTAGTGAACATGTGTCGAGTTTTTGGATTATAACATCAGTATCCCTTTTGAGTTATTCCATACCCAACAAAGACACATTTCTCAGCACACGGGTCCATTTTAGATCTGTAAGATTTTGGTATGTGAACAAATATAGTGCACCCAAAAATTTGTGGTTCAAGAGTAAGAACGAATGGAGGCTTGGTATATTCTATGAGAATTTGCAAAGGGGTTTTAGACTTGAGAATTTGAGTGGGAAGTCGTTTGATAAGATATGCGGCCGTAGCAAAAGCTTCTGGCCAAAAAAACTTTGGAACTTATGATTCTATTAGAAGAGCGTGAGTTATTTCTAATAGGATGCGGTTTTTCCGTTCTGCGACACCATTTTGTTCCGGAGTATGAGGACATGTGGTTTGATGAACTATCCATTTGGATTGAAAAAATAGGTTCATTTGTGAGTTCATATATTCTCCACCATTATCTGACCTAACAACTTGGATAGATTTTTGGAATTGTGTTTGAATCATGGCATAAAATGCAGTGAATCTATCATATACTTCAGCTTTATTTTTCAAAAAATAAATCCAAGTCATCCGGGTGCAATCATCAACAAATATTACATAATACCGAAAACTTTGTCCCCCAATAACAGGGGCAGGACCCCACACATCCGAATGAATTAATGAAAAAGGTACTTTAACTCTAGTATTACTAGGTTTAAAGGTTTGTCTGTGGCTTTTAGCTAATATGCAAGTTTCACAAGAGATTGGTTTATTCAAAGGAAAAAGTTTAGGAAACAGAGTATGCAAATAACTACCGGAAGGATGTCCCAGTCTTCTGTGCCATAACCATGCTTCTCTTTCACTTGTTCCATGAGCTAGCATCACAGTTCCACTTGTAGTTAATTCATCGACGTAATACAACCCTTGTCTTTCAGTGCCACGCCCAATGATCGCTCCCGAAGATACAAAAGGTGGGTTGCATGATAACTCAGCAATTCAGCTCCCTTGTTACATGACTTATCGATAGGAGTTTATGTGATAGAGCTGGAACATAGAGACAATTAGAGAGCTTAAATGTTGGTGAAATTTCAATAGTTCCCCCATTTCTTACATTCATTTTTTCTCCATTTGTCGTGTGTATATATGATTTTGTTGGTTTAGTTGATGTAGCAAAATCTGATAAATCATAAGTCATAGTATATGTGGCCCCACAATCAAATATCCATGACTGTTTTTGATTTATATTATAGTTTTGAGCTGTGCTCATTGAGAAAGATCCATCTTCTTCATTAACTGTCGCCGCCGCCATCCCCCCAAATTCAGTGGGATTTTTTCGATCAGTGCCGGTGTTGGCAGCAGAGGCTTTGCCTCTTTCCGGTCCTCGATTCTTGTTGCCCTTCTTGTGGCCATCATTCCACCAATCGGGGTAGCCAACGAGCTCGAAACACTGCTGTGTGGTATGTCTCATCATACCGCAATTACCACATTTCGGGTGAGTTTTGTTTTGTTTGATGTCATTAGCCTTGACATGAAGGTTGAAAGTTTGTATTTTGTCTCTTCAACTGCTGTACGTGACCACCAGAGCATCCCACAAGGTTTTAGCAGTGGGGTACTCGGTTAGGCTGCCTGCTATGGGTTCAAAATGATGAGCCATGAGAAAAAAATTAAATCTTCTTGTTCCCATTGCTCATAAGTTTCACTGCTTTGTTCTGGAGGATCTGAGGTTAAATGTGATAATAGGGCCTTAGATTTTATGCCTATGGCGACTCGAATTATTCGAGTCCATAGTGCATAGTTTTGGTTGTTGAGTTTGAGGTTGATTTGGAGATTGTCGGATAGCTTTGGGTTTTGAGGTTGGTTGTTAAAACCATTCTTCAACAGATTGATTAGTTGCAGGGACAAATCGTCTCCAGACTTGGTAGCTTCTCCAGACATGGTAGCTTGGTTCGAGGATTTGAATAGGTTATGCGGTATATGATGAGCAGACCCATGATATGAATTGAGAATGGTGTTTGTATTCTATTAACTGATGAATTATAATGCAGAGAACAATCGCTATTTATACAAAATTACAATGGGTTTAAAGAGGGAAAACAATTATTGTGTGGCTTTTACTTTTCCAGGAAAGGAAACCGAATATGTTTGCTTGAATTAAGGGATATGATGTAATTAACCATTAATCTTGCTAATCCCATTAAATTGTTTCCTTTTAACAAATATCATTGTTAAAACACCTCATCCCGATTTTTGTATGAATTAGCACCGAGCTGACCAAGCTTTGACCAAATTGAATCTTTTGCCCGATTCTGCTCAACTCACCCTGGTCACTGATCTTGTAGCTTGTAATCGCTGATCACTTTGTAGTCCGAGCTTTACAACACTGGGTAGGCTTATTTTAAGAGGTTAATAAGTTATTGGGTATAAAAAAAGGTCAAAAACTTATTGAAGGAGTTTGGGTAAGCTTATGTCAAAGTGGGTTATACATTGGGATGCATGTGTAGAGCAGCGTGAGTTTGTGAGAGGGATAACTGTCATGGGAATATGGGATTTAGGGGGTGTTTGGTTAAGCTTATATAAAGAACTTATAGGTTGGGTAAGCTTATGCAAAAGTGTTTATTAGTTATTTGGGGGAATATGGGGTTTTTCGATTATGAATAAATGGATAAGTTAAGCATAAGGTTATCCATATACAGTACGTCATCTTAGCATCCTTTGGGCATGATTGAACCCAATATAATGTATCTTCTGCGTCAAGATAAGAACCGCATATCCTATCTTTAGTTTCTAAAGTTACAAGGTTCATTAGTTTTTCTTGTGTACACTCTACTGATATCCTATCATAAGTTCCGCACCATATTTGTAACAGGCTCATATATCTTGTTTGAGTGTTACATACTGAAGTGTCGTTCATTTTCAGTTTCATCTTCGCACTCCAAAAGTTTCCTCTATGATGGCATCTATAGATGAGGATGTGGAAAAATCCTCACTCGCTGATCAAGATGACGTTGGAAGTGGTGTATGCAGCAGTGCACAAAATAAAAGCTGAAACTACAGTGATTTAAGTGGAAGCAAAACGTTTGATTCAGGTAAGAGTTAGTTACTTCAAGTCATCGTTTAAATGTAATGTATCTGCTAGAAATGTCCTTTAATCTTGTTAACATGATCAAACTTTTGTATCTCATTGGCAATCAGAGTTGTATTGTAATTTGCGTATGAATATTATATCAAATTTGCGCCATACCTAATACCGATTTTGTACTCGGATGTTGCAGTTGCAGCGTGTTACCCCTTCATCTAGAAGTTCCAGAAGTAGTGATCATCGGCGTTCTAGGCATCATTCACCATAATATAATAGGCGTGAAGGTAGGGCGGTCTCAAGGAGATATACTGATGATAAGGATTATGGAGACCGTTCAGAACCGTCGCCTCGTCAAGGAAGAGACAACAGAGATTATGATATTAAAAGAAGCAGATATGAAAGTTCAAGAAGAACTCCTGGTATAGCTCATTTACAAATTGGTGGCTATTTGGTAGAAACAATGTCTGATGACAACTTTGTTTTAGAAAAGGGATTTTCTTTTTTTTGTGTAAAAGATTTCCCTGGTAAATAGTATTACACCAAAAAAGCGTTTTTAACATCCATATAAATCGACCCAAGAGACATCAATAATGTGGCTGCTCCGTACCATCAGCCCATTCTTACCCATTTTATCCTCAATATTTCGACCTTTGCATCACTAAACACTGTAAGAAACACATTACCCATGTCTCTAAAGTTTCACTAGATCTTAATCAGTATCAATTGTAAATATTAAGTTTGACTTTACTTATTGAGCAAATTAGGATAAAAAAGGTAACAAACCCTTTTTGACCAGATCCTAATCAGTATTAATTGTAAATACCAAGTTTGACATAATTAATGGCTGCAAACGAAAAGCATAACTGCAGCAATTCATCTCGCACAGAAAATATTGGGAGGTATCTGATAGAGATTTTGACATCGCAAAATCGCTTACTGCTTTGGTTAGTCAACTTGTCACAACTACTCGAAACCCTTATTGCTTCCAATCAAAAGAGAAGAAAGAACACGAATAACATCAGAATAGTCAAGTTAATAAATCTAACAATATGATTAAGACAATATTGTGGCAAGTAAAACTTCAGTAGAATTCAACACCACATACTGGACTGAGGGAAATTAAAGCACACATAACCATAAACAAGTTTGACACATATGATCCGTCACTAAACATACTCTTACATCTCTTACACTTATCCAACAAGAAAATTATACCGCACGTACAAACATGCTTTACAGTGCAACGTTTATTTATCTAAATGCACTGCTCCTTGTTGCAGTTACTTTCAACTTCACAATGCAAGCTTGGTATTAGACCTGAAAGAGTTCAAAAAGAAAAGAATAAAACCATTTTAGTGATGATTTATTAACCAACTCATGTAAAATCACATTCTACAAAGATGGAGAACAAAGTACCTTATATATTTTGAAGCACATCGAGAATATGCTGCAATTCAATGACAATGATTTCTATTTTCATTCGTTGTGGTGGGGAATCCAGAGAGCATGATACTCCAATCTTAATAGTTGCAACCAAACATTCTTCCACTTTCTTTGCATTCGCTTCTGTACTTTGCAACACAATTGCATCATCATCAATAACATCAATTACATGATCTGGTAATGCCATGTAAGCAAATTTATGAAGGCTAAGACCTTCCTTAAACATGTCTTCTGTTGGCCTTTTCCCAGTCATCACCTCTAGTAATAATATTCCAAAACTGTAGACGTCCCCACTACTTGTCATCTCGCTCCCGAGACCATACTCTGCACATTAAAAAACAATTAATGAACTTCCAAACTGTAATTTTCAAGTTAATAGGAGAATCATGGAGTACTACCTGGAGGTGCATAACCAATTGTTCCTTTAACCCCGGTTGAGCTATTTTGGTTTAAGTCTGTACCAAGTAGTCGCGCTAAACCAAAGTCTCCAACATGAGCCACCATATCATCATCAAGTAGAATGTTGCTAGGCTTCAAGTCACCGTGGACAATCGTTGTTTGGCAGCGATTGTGAAGATAGTCAAGTGCGGTGGCAACATCTCTGAGAATATGTATTCTTTGAAGAAGGTTGAGTTTCGATGTATTTGCACTTGAATGAAGCCACTCGTGTACACTTCCATTGGGCATAAATTCGTAAACCAAAGCTTTAAAATCGTTGCCTTGAAAATCAACACTTGAACATGAAGTTATAATCTTCAACAGATTACGGTGTCGAATATTCCGCCAAGCTTCACATTCTGCTAGAAAACTTTTGTGAGCTCCTCGATTTTGAAGATGTAGAACTTTGATTGCAACAGATTTGTCACTATCAGAATCGAGGATCCCTTTATAAACAGAGCTGAACCCACCCTCGCCAATCAAATTGGTTGTAGAGAACCCATCTGTAGCCTTGAGAAGTTGATTGTACGAAACTTTCATGAACCGTTCACTTCTCGATGACTGAGATGGTTGACTATTGCGTTTCTTCTTATACAAAAGATACACACAACATAATACGATAAGCAACGTTGGTGCAATCACAATGACTAATATGAAGAAAGGAAACCTTTTATTCTTAGTACCCGTCTTCTTGCATTTGGGTAACTCAAGTGTAACCAAACCACCACAAAGCCTATTGTTCCCTAAAACCGAAAATGCACTTGCATTGGCAAACACTCCTACAATGGGTACTTCACCCTCAAAATCATTAAAGGATAGGTTCAAATATTCTAACAATTTCCATTTGTCTAAAAATTGTGGAATTTTGCCTGATAAATTATTTTGAGAAATGTCGAGAACCCCCAATCCTCCTAAGGAACTTAAAGAAGATGGTATTAGGCCTTGAAATTGGTTGCCTTGTAGGTTTAGCGTTGTAAGGCTAACGCACTCTCCAAGGCTACTAGTAATGGTGCCTGACAAATTGTTATAAGATAAATCGAGACCGGTCAACAGCTTGAGGTCTTTAATCTGTGATGGAATAGAACCAGACATATTGTTGTATGAAAGCTGTAAAAAATTAGTTAGTGATGGAAGTTGGAGAAGTTTCTTGGGTATTTTACCACTTAGTCTATTGTGTGCAAGGTTTAACCCATTAAGTTCTTTACAATTCCCAAGGCTTGATGGAATATGGTCTTCTAAATTGTTGGAATATAAGTAAAGTCGGGTCAACAATGATAAGTTCCCGATGGTATCAGGGATAGGCCCTGAAAATTGATTGCTACCTAGCTGAAGAAATTGTAACTTTTGAAGTTTACCAATGGTAATGGGGATTTTTCCTTTTAATCGATTAAATTGTAAACCTAACAAGGTCAAGCCAACTAAATTACCTATACTTGAAGGGAGGCTTCCAAATAATTGATTGTTTCCTAAACTTAGAAAGCTGAGTTTATCAGAAAGATTACCTATTGATATAGGAAGCACTCCTATAAAGTTGCAATTAAAAAGTTCCAAAACTACCAATCTGGTGCAGTTTTTCAAGGAATCGACAAACCTCACGTCATCAACTTCACCGTGTTCATGCAAGTTGTTATTATCCAAGGCAATCATACTAATATCTCTTAGTTTGGAAAAATCGATTGTCACCTTCCCAGTCAAATTGTTGCCACCCATTTCAAGAAGTCCTAATTTAGAGCAATTAGAAAGAGAAGGTGGAAGAACTCCTGTCAGTTCGTTATTCCTTAACTGAAGCCACTCAAGATTTGGGAGTTGATTACCAATTTGTGAAGGAAGACTACCAGTGAGGTGATTACCAGATAAAGAAAAATTAACTAGGAGTGAGAGATTGAAAATGGAATGAGGGATGCTTCCATATAAGTTGCACTCACCACAGCCAAATCCCGTCAAGCTTTTCCATAGACCCAATGTATCTGGAATGTTCCCACCAAACGGGTTACTGTGAGCAGAGAAGACTTCCATTGATGTAATATTCCCCAAGAAAGGTGGGATTCCACCTGTTAACTTATTGTCGTCAATTGCAAGACAACTAAGTTTAGAGAGTAAACTCATCTCCTTGGGTATGCTTCCAGCTAGCTTATTTCGAATGAGCAAAAGCACATCGAGGTTAGAACAACCAGACAAGTTTGTGGGAATGACTCCACTGAATTTGTTTAAACTAAGATAAAGACCACGTAGCCTAGATAGACGACCAAGTTCATGAGGAATGGTTCCTTGAAAGCTGTTGTTCCCGAGTGAAAGCACACGTAGGAAGCTAAGGTTTCCTACATGAGGCGACAACGAGCCTTCTAAGCCTTGCGAAACCAGCCGTAAAGCAATCACTCGTTTGTGCCGCTTTCCACATGAAATACCACTCCAGTCACAGAAATGAAAGGAATGGTTCCACGAGGTTAGAACTTTGTGTGGATCTTGGGTGATCTTTGACTTAAATGACAACAGTGCAAGATAATCTGTCTCATTACCACCATAGGAAGCAGATACTGTAGCGAAAGTAAGACAGATTATTGAAAGACCATAAAAGAGAAAAGAAATACGAGAGGAAGCTGATAAACAAATCATTGCTTGTGGTGAATTCATATTTGGAGATTTACTTAAAATCCTAAGAATAAGTATTGGCTTTTTATAGTCGGGTTGAGCAAGAAAATTTGATGGATAATAACTTATTTATATGTATAATCATATTAGGAATGACTTTAAAGAAGATTTGGGGTAGGGGAGACTGCACTAATATTGTATTATAACTTTAATCATCCACTAATTCCTTGACTAATAGTAACTAATTTATATATATAATCATATTATAAAAGACTTTGAAGAAAGTGGGAAGACACTACAACATTTGCTATATTCCCCAGCGACAAATCCGGGGTATCCCGGGCGACTTGTCGCTGGGGATACCTTTCCCGGGCAACATGTCGCCCGGGATAAGTGGAACGGAATAGCTCGAATGGGATTCCTTCCCGGGCGACATTCCCGGGCGACATCGCCGGGCCCACACAGTTCAAGTCAAACAATTAAGTGCCACGGTGGAAGGTATTCCCGGGCGACATGTCGCCCGGGATACAAAAGTTAATTAATTAATTTGGGCAATGTTTGGGTTTTTTAAGTTGTGAGGTTTTAGTTTGCTTATAGTGTTTGTGTTTATAGATAGGGACTTGACAAATAAAAAAAGTGAGTAAAATGTGTACATAAGTTATGGAAATTATGGATTTGATGAAAAAGAAGGAGCATAACGTTCTTGAATCTTGAAGAAAGTGTAGAAGTGGGTTTTGATGTTAGAGTTTTGGTAGGTTATGGTTTAGCAGTTTATGATAATCATGACATAATGGAATATGTATTTTATGATTAGTGAATTAATGAAGTTATGGATGCTTAATCACTAGGATTTATATCAAAACAACGTTTACAATAAGATGGCGGGCAAACGAGCAACAAGCTGCGCCGCAACCCCTTTTTGGATGGCAAAACCAATCCTACTAAAAATAAAGTTTTGTGTCTTAGGGGTCGAAAAATTACTTTGCACAACCCGTTGAACCCTATTCAAAAACTCCTCTGCTTCCGGTGCTAGGAAACCAAATGTATCAAAAGCAAAAGGGATAAACACGTGTTGATTCTCTAAACAAGCTTTCTCGTGTTTAGCAACTTTGCTCGATTCCGCTTTCAACGCAGCTTGTCCTGCAACAAATCCATTGTCCCTGAGCCCAACAAGAGGGGACACTCCAGTAAGATCCACACAAGCATGTTTCCCCCCGGCCCACCCAAACACAAGTATATCAGCTGGCCGTAAGGTAGACCTCCCTTCGAGTGGATCTGTCAGAAAGTTCACGGGGGCCTCCTTTCTAGAAGAAATTCCAGTTCGTTTAAGAACATCATACAGAACATCCCTAACCAAATCATGCCTATATTTGAAACCAGGTAACTCCTTGCAATGGACCGCATGCTCACCAAAAGCAACTACTAGTGTTAAAAAGGCTCGGAAAACAGACTAACAGATAGCTCTCGAGTTACGTATCATTTTTGGTCAAAATTTATGCAAATCAACAATTAAATAGCTAAACTCGATTTCACCATATGTATAAAAATGATAGACCCTATATAGTGTATGCTATATTGATATTCCTTTTTATACAATCCCATATTTTGCTGAAACATTCCACATATTATCTCCTGACATGCCTTTACACGTAATTAAATAGCTGCAAACGAAAACCATACTGGCGTGCAACAAATCATCTCGCACATAAAATAGTGCACAGTATTGACATTGTCCTGATAGTGATTTTGACTTTGCAAAATTGCTTATTGCTTCACCCGTTTTCATGTGTTGGCCAAATTTTGCATCTCCTTTGAGATCATCTTTTCCATATTCACCAACTAGCGACTTATCAGCATCAATCTGCTCTGCTGACTTCTCAACACCAAGGATAAAATACCATGCTTTAAACCAGCAAGTTCCGAAAAACACTGACGTGATTTATTCATATTTTGTTTTTTATGAACTTCACGAACAAGATTGGAACCTTTCTTAAAATCTTAGTTATATCGGACGAGTCATCCTTTAAAAGCATTATGGGTTATGCTCGTTTTGTAAACACAATCCTCCCGTCTAGAAATGGAGGCTTTGTATCTGAAATAAAATAGATAAAATTCAGCATCTGTCTCTTAAATCGCATATACCAAAAAACGGAAAAATTGCCAATTTGACCTGTATGATCTGTTATGGGACCTATTATAAGCAAAGTGAACATTTCTGACATTTTTCAAAACATTTGTTTTTCTCTAAGAAAATTGCAAAATTTTATAGTTCTTTTGGTACAATCCTATATTGATACCACACAAAATAGGTCAAGTTTGTAATTTCTCTAAAAAAATTAAAATGTTATGATTCATACCCTAAACTAGAAGAATAACCCTTCGTTCTTCGTCATCGTCAAATTTCTGTAATTAGTTCACTATATATACTTGATCCACAATTTAACAGTTTTAAACGTCACGTTTTGTGAAATAATTAATGTGTACCTCTGGCAGCTCTGGATTTCTGTGATGATGATCCGCAAATCTGAAAAGCATATAACTATGATAGAGCCATAATGTTATGTGCACATTACACGTACCTGTCTTTTTTTCACTTCTTGTTCTTTCTTCTGGATGGAAGCCTCTTCACCCCCTTGATAAAATGATGAGCTGTTGGCATCAAACACTGTGTCACCTTCTTCCGAAGCAGATGTTGACCTTGAAGCTCTAACTGTCCAGATGGTCGATGGATATATTTTGGGTGGTAAAGGGGCCGGATTGAGCCAGCGATAATTATCTGTTACTGTTAACAGGTTCCAAAAGCAGTCAGTACAGCAATTAACCAACACTAGTACAGATGGCTATTTTGACCCATTTTGCTGATATCAGATATATTGAACTTTTGTACTCATAATTAACATACACACTACTTATTAATGGAGAGTACCAAAAAACATTTATATGATTTTTTTCTCTTGTTTTTACAGTGCTGCAACAAGCCCATTGGAGCTCTTTTTCTGGCTACATCGACTTTTATAAAATGGTTCCGTTCAGGTTATGTTAAAAAGATATAAACATAGCTTAAAGAACAGGTCCAACATGTCGGTTCTGGTCTTTCATAGCTTAAAACTCAGGTCCTACATGTCGGTTCGGGCTATGTAAGAAAGATACAAAAATAAAAAATAGCTTAAAACGGGTCAGCTCAGGTCATTTCATTAAAAACGTAAATATGGTATATTAATCATTTGTAAAACTTGACAAAAACTTTCAGAATACCCAAACGCTACACACCATGCATCATCCTGTTACTCTATTCTATTCTATGGCAAGATAATTATGCACTGAATGCAACTATATGTTTCAGTCTTGTAAGATATAGGCAAGATTATACTAATCACTGTCCGGTTTGAACCTTAAACACTTAAACATACATACTAACTCTCCTTGTAACATCCTTTCCTTTCTACTGCTTAAGCACTTTTTATAGACACTAAATATATACTTGCTTTAACTTGTAAGAACGTATATGTTGAATGTGTTGATTGATGCTCATTAATTGATAATAACGGTACATAAATACAATATCCAAGATAATTCTAGAACCGGGCTTGAGCCCAATACATACACAAATACTAAATACAGGCAAATATTAAATACGGGCTAACACTCCCCCGCAGTTGGAGCGGGAGGACACCGGAAGCTCAAACTGGAGCGAAATTCTTCAAATAATGCAGAGGGCAATCCCTTAGTGAAGATATCCGCATACTGATAACGGTAAGGAACATGAAGAACCCGAACCTCACCAACAACAACTAAATCTCGAACAAAATGTATATCAATCTCAATATGCTTCATACGCTGATGCTGAACCGGATTAGAAGACAAATACACGGCACTAACATTCACAGTAAACAAGCGTAGAGGAAGACAACGGTGTGTGTAACTCACGTAAAAGATTCCTCAACCAACAAGTTTCAGCAACAGCATTGGCAACGCCACGATACTCTTCCTCTGCACTAGAACAAGAAAGCGTCGGTTGACGCTTAGAGGACCAAGAGAGTAAGTTGTTGCCAAAAAAACACAGTAACCGGATGTCGATCTCCGGTTGGTGGGGCAACGAGCCCAATCCGCATCAGAATAAGCAACCAAATCTGTAGTGGAGGATGAAAATAACTGCAATCCATAATCCAAAGTACCACGAACATATCTCAAAATCCTTTTAAGAGCCGAGAAATGAGGCTCCTGAGGATCATGCATATAAAGACAAATTTGCTGAACTGCATAAAAAATACTAGGGCGAGTAAATGTAAGATACTGTAGAGAACCTGCAAGACTCCGATAAAATGTCGGATCAGGATCCCCATCATCACCCAGTTTGGACTCAGTATCAACAGGGGTCCGACAGGGATTACAACTAACCATGCTTGCCCGCTCAAGAATCTCAATAGCATACTTACACTAAAGAATCACGTGTGACAGAGATACCCAGAAAATAATTAAGAGAACCAAGATATGTCATAGAAAACTCCTGATGTAAGGAATTAATGATCTGCTGCAACAAAGTATCTGAGGAAGCAGTGAGAACAATATCATAAACATATAATAGCAAATAAGCAGTATCCGTCCCTTGTCTATATATAAATAAAGATGAGTCACAGTGACTATGCTAAAACCCAACGTTAGTAATATAAGTAGCAAACCACTAAAACCAGGCGCGAGGAGCCTGCTTAAGCCCATAAAGAGATCGCTGTAATAAACACACATAATCAGGGTGTACAGAGTCCCGAAAACCAAGGGGCTGATGCATATAGACTATCTCAGATAATTCACCATGTAAGAAGGCATTCTTGACATCCAGCTGATGAATCGGCTAGTGTCGGGAACTAGCCAAACTAAGTATCGTCCGAATAGTACCCGGTTTAACAACCGGACTAAAGGTCTCATCAACATCAACACCTTCTAACTGTGTACTACCATTCGCCAGAAGACGAGTCTTGTAGCGACTAAGAGTGCCATTTGCAAGATACTTATGGCGAAATAACCACATACAACGAACAATATTGGTGTCTGTGGGTCGGGGCACAAGAGTCCAAGTTTTATTTTTAATAAGCGCGTTATATTTATCACACATTGCATTTTGCCAATTTGGATCATTAAACACATCATGATATGATTTTGGTAAAGGTGAAACCGAAGACACATGAAGATTGAGACGCTGAGTAGGATGATTAGTCTCGACACGATAACGGGTGACCATGGGGTGAACCGATGCGAGGTCCGGGTTTTGAGGAGGATCCGAAATAATAGGTGATTAGGCCACATGTTCATTTTGGGACGCGACTGATTCGGTTGGGGTAGGTGTTTGTTGTTGGACCGCGGACGTAGATGGTGGCGGTGAGTGGGCTTGGTTTTTGGTGGTTTGGACTTGGGTCGGTGAGAGTGTTGGGGTGTGGTAGGTAATTGGGCTGCAGCAGGTTATTGTTGGATCAGGGTGTTATGAATTGGAGTGATTGGTTCGGGTGGGAGTTGCACAGCGGGATTGGTGGGAATAACTGGTGGGATAATATCTGGTATTAATGAGTTGTCATTTTATACACTTTTTCGGGGTCATTTAACCCCTTAAATCATGCAAATATGCCCACATTATGTGCTTAATCGTTTGTTTTTGTATTTTTAGCACTTGGATGGCTTTTGGAGGAAATACACATGACTTGGGCTCAATTGGAGAAGAAACTGACAAGACCACGACTCTACACCAACTATCTTGAAGAAATCCGAAACACTAGCTGGAGACGGCGTCGTAAACATAAAGCGACGGCGTCAGGATCATTCAAGAGACGGCGTGAAGGATTTCCAGACGGCGTCAGAACGTAGCCGACTTAAAGAAACCCTAGAAGATTCTACGGGGCAACGGCGTCAGAAACATAAAGCGATGCCGTCGCGCCTCTTTTTCTATATATACAACTCCATTTTTAGGGTTTTAGGGTGTAACTTTTAGTATAACTTTTGGGAGATGAACCATAGTTTGGGAAGACAATTTTAGCAGCCTTTAGGCTCGTTTTTAAGGTGTCAAAACCCTCTTGTAACAGCCTTAACTGCATGATTTAATCAAGTGAAGTTCATTTATCCTTTTATCACTTAATATGTCTATATGTTTTGTGATAGATTCTTGTTCTTTTTCTTTATTTGCAATGCAAGGCTAGATTTATTAGTATTTACTTATAATTGCATGAAACTTAATTTTTAGATCCTTATTGTGTTGCTTCTTGTGATGAATGTGCGCGTTAGGCTTCAGAAAACTAGTCATAAGATATTAAATTGGCATAGACGTCTAGTAACCGTCTTCATACTACCTTACCCCTAATATGGTTGATCCCACTTAAGGTATTTTAATTGCATGTAATATACTCTTAGGGGCCTTGTAATAGTCTTCATACTACTTTACTTATGTGTTTCCTAAACGGAATATTACGTAGACGGCGGGTTCGTGTAATTCGTTCATGACTTAGAAAATACTTACACAGATCATCACAAGTGTGACAAAGCAACATGATTAGGAGAAGCAAACTAAGAAGTAATGCATGATTAAGTAAATACGTTCATTTATCATATAAGTTACCACCACAGTAGTTTAGATTTATAATTAGTTTAATTAGTTAAATACAAACCAACCTCTCAAAACCATGATTTTACCTGCTTTTATAAAATATAAAATACAAAAAGAATCTTCTCTCAACCCCGTAGACCTCTGTTAGATTCTGTTCGAGCCTTTCCAACCTATTCCCCTAGAGAACGTTAACAACCCCCGAGTCTTGCCTATACTACACTGCAACGATTAGGTGCACTGCATAGGGAGTTGTAAAACTCTTTGCGAGTTTACAAGACCCGCATCAAGTTTTTGGCGCCGCTGCGTGGGGAATAGTTAGGTTTTGAATTTTGTTTAGCTTAGGTCTACTTGCTTGAAGCCTTTCAAGTGAGATTGTATTTTCAGTATATTAGCTTTCTTGTAGTCTATCTCTTCTTTGTTTGTTTGTTTTGTAATTTTCATTGACTATTCCATTCTTCATTATGGAGAACGCGAATCCGCCACTGACCAATATCCCACCTGTCCTACCAACTGCTCTTTACGTAAAGGTTATCCAAGAGCTCAATGAGCTATAGGCAATCTTGACCTATATCAATTCTCGCCTAGAGAACATTGACCAATTTCTTAATGGTTTCGCACAACCACCTAATGAAATTGATGTAGCTGGTTTTGAGCCCGATAACAAATCGGTAGATACACCACTTGATTCTCCTTTTCTAGATTCGGATGGTGATTCTAATGATGGTGAAGTCCTAAATGAGCTAGAAGAATATGATAATACTAGAAAATTATGTCGCCAAAGGGCAATTAATAGTTTCAATGGGGATGACTTGGCATTCCAATATATGATCGGCTTTAGGAAGTTTGTCGCCTACTTTGACCCCTTTTTACCAATGAACATTAATACGCGTAAGGCCTACAATACTATAATGGTAGAAGGATTAGAAAGTACAAGGAAGAACTTAGTTGCCATTGTTAGGGATGTTTATGTGTTTAAAGGAAGTTTTACTTACATCACGGATTTTGTGATATTAGAAGACAGAGGAGAGTTTATTCTAAGAGATATGGTTGAAGTTGTGATGGGCAAACCCTTCAGAAAAGTCACTAAACTTGAATATGATTGTGCTAAGGGATTAATGTCTTTCACTAGGATCTTTGACAACTACACATTCCAAATGCCCCGCACTATACCTAGATTTAAAAGTTAGGGGCACGTGTCATGGAGTAAGATCTCACCCATCCTTGTGCTAAGTCAAAGAGATCTAATTAACGGATTTAGGAATGCCTATGAGAAGAACAAATTTATGTGTAAGAATTGTTTGAACCTAGGCCCCGAATACCAAGTGGATGAAAGTATGAAAGAATGGCTCATCCGTAGGCATGTGATCCTACACGAAGTTATGTAAGGACGTGTGACTTCGAGTCTAGCTACAAGACTCAATAATAAAGAAAAGTGCTTTTTGGGAGGCAACCCAATATTTATTTCCCGAATTTAGGAGTGTCTTATGTTTTAATTCTTTATTGTTTATTCTTTTATGTGTGAATTATTTGTAATCATACTTTGTTTTGTTTTTAACCTCGTCTTATTAATAATCAAGTGTATTATGCATAAAATAAGTGTAGGGGAAAATTATCCAGTTTATAAGAACCAATTCAAACATATAAAATAAATTGTTTAGATTAATTCGTGTCAGTATCAAGTCATATGATTGTAATGATTAATCTCAGGTTTTATGCATTATTTTATGCAGGAAATAACTAATAAAATTGCATGCAGGAAATTTTTCAAGAAAAACAAAAGTGAAATTTTCACAGTGAGTGGAGGCGGCGTTAGGATTTACTCCTGATGGAGTCGCGCCTCCAGACATGTGAAAATTCTAAAATTTTCTATTGTTTTCAAAAAATAATTTGTACAACATCCAAATTTTGTAATTTTCTTATAAACCTGCAGAAACCTATGATTACATCATCGCTTTCATCCTATCTTTCCTGCTTTCATAGAGTCAAACCTAATATTATATAAAAGATTTTTTACATTGAATGAAGAGAGACTAATTTGCTTTATATGTAGTATAGATATAGATATGGGAGATAATTTGCACACTCGAACTAAGAGTGTGTTTGGTTTCTAAATGACTTAGAATCAGATTCGGATTTGAGAATGGTATCAACGAAATTAGAAAGAGAATTTTATAATAAATTATAATATAGGAATATGGCTCTGACTAAAATGTATGTCTACAAACGATAAGGGGCGAGAGCTTTTGTGATGTTCATTTTTTTGAAACGGTGGAATATATATATTTTTTTTAAGGTTTTGTTTTTAGGGATCGGCGGTACGAAGGAGAAGATTAGGGTTTGACGCCTAACAAGAAGATTTATGCATGTGTCATTGAGAAAATGTGCATGTGATATGTCAAATGATTAATTGATTATGCATGAAATTAGTCATATGATTAGGCCTCTCTATCACTATTTATATACTATAATTTTTAAGGGTCCGTTTGGTTTCCTACCTTGGATTGGGTTTCTAGTTGACAAGACACTTAGTAATTGTTTGTTACTTGGATATAGGTTCAGGATTTACGTTTGATACCCTTAGAATGAGGCATTGATGAAACCGACTATGCATTGTAGTGTTTCTGACACAAACTTTGCTTTTTATCAAATTTTCACTGTATTACAACTTTTTAATATTTCTTTATTGGTTTTAACTTTTTAAAGTGGCCCGTTAGTCACTATCTTTCTATATTTTAATAATAAAATTATTTGTATCTCACTTATAAAACAAACATCATCTAATACTATCATATATTTTCTTTTTCATACTTATACACCTATATCGAATCCAAATCTTATTCTAAATCCTTTAATAAACCAAACGACAAGTTCATATATGAAATATAATATTATTATTTGTATTGTTAGATATTAGAAAAAGACTCGGTCACCCCGTGTATTTTACTGTTTATTATAGCTCGTAGTTTTATAGTTAAT
>BQNB010058149.1:0-37894 GCA_026074375.1 Tanacetum coccineum
AAGAAAATTCCCTAAGGAAAATTCACTCTCAAATATATATATAATATAATATATAATACGTATATTAAACCGGGCAAATATTGCTTTCCTTTCTGACAAGCAACACAAGTGTGGTCATTTTGAAAAAGCTTTAAAGGTAAACCTCTTACAAGGTTTCCCTTTACAAGTCTGTTTAGATTTTTGAAATTAACATGACCCAACCTCCTATGCCATTTGTTAGATTCATCAGTTGTAGCCTTTGCAATTAAACAAGCCAATCCTCCTGAAGGAACAACGTTCTCTAAATTGAAACTGTACATGTTGTTTTGTCTAGGGATTTTAAGTAATACTTGATTTTCATCAGGTAACTTAAACTCAGAAGACAAAACAAGACATTCAAACTCAGTAAACAGAACCTTTTTCTTTTTGTCACACATTTGTGACACAGAAAAAAGATTGAAATGCTGAAGTTCTTTCACAAAGCACACATCCTCAAAATCTAACTTTCCAGTTTTTATTTTACCTTTACCAGTTATGTATCCTTTACTTCCTCCAAAAGCAACAGGGCCACCATTAAAGTCTTGAAACTCAGCAAGGTAGGCCTTGTTTCCAGTCATGTGCCTAGAACATCCACTATCAACAATTCCTTTATTCTTTAGAGCTCTATGTGGATAATCCTGCACATTAAAAGAAAGAGATTAGATTCTCTTAGGGACCCAACTTGAGTCTGCCTAGTGGATCTTGGAAAGTAAAAATAGATTTTAGAGAGAGAAAGAAAAAAACAAAGAAAAATGGTTACTTGTTCATAAAAGAAAAATGAGAAGCAACACCCTCTCCACACTTGGAGAGGGCTTTAAATAGTTACAAGAGTGGACTATTCTTGTGGGCTTTGAGTTGGGCCGGTTCATAATACAAATGGGCTTGAGCCCGACAACTAGGCCCAACTAGCTTAACTAAATTCCCGTAAACTAGCGTATACTTATACAAGGCTCGGGAATATTAATGACCATCCACTTTAATAAAATACACGGCTAACAATCTCCCCCTAAGGGGTGGTCATTCAATTGTGGATCCTTCTTGTGACGTCTTGAGACTTGGAGCCTTGTATTCTTGGGAATTCCTTTTGAAGTTCCATTTGCATGCTTGTGATCTTGGATCTTGATCTTTAACTTGATTATACTTTGACAAAATACTGATATCGTGGTCTGTGGCCTTGATTTTGTCTTGACTACTGAGATATCTAAATCTTTATCCTTAAATCTTTATGCCCGCCTTGCGATTCTTGTGTCTCTACCCTCATGCTCAAGAACTGAAAGCTGCCTAACAAATCTCCCCTCAACATTTCTTTAACATTGATTACTTGTACGACGAAATGTTCTTAGGAGGAAGTGCTTGCATCGAGAGATTGCGAAGACATTGATAGATTGATCTTTCATCATGTATATAATCTTTGTGGATTGAGCATGAGTCTTGAATCTTGGACTCGACATGGACTAGATGCTGCTACCGTCAGGAAAACCTGCATGTATAGGTTAGAGATAAAAATTATGGACGAAAGTATCTTTTTCACTTCGTCGAATATGGTTTTAAAATAACTAACTGGTTCCCCGTTAATCAGTTATAAATATTGCCTGTGATCTGGTAGAAATTCAAAAGAAGCTCTTTGACAGGTTTCGCAGCCTGCACTAGCCGTTTCCATACCGAGCGTCTCAAAGCAGACAACACGGATAAGAGTGAATCCAGATAGTTGACTATCTTTCTGATTGAAGTCGTAAAATCATTTATTGGACAAGTTTGATTCATATAGAATCTCACCATCGTTGCTTTCCAGTTGACACAAGTTTGATTCAAATAGAATCTCGCAAGTCACCTACCGCAAGAGCTTGTTTGATGTTGACTCTAGAAGGATGTTCCATCGTCACTGTGAATACTAAAAGTAAGCACTCTGATGTTCTGGGCAATATCACAAAGAAATGCGTAGGACTTAATGATACCAAATGTTGATATAATGATTAAAAATTTTTGTATATTGGAATTTGTGTATCCTAATGAGATATTTTAATGGATCTCGTTGGCTCTTTGACTCTATAAGTGACATTTGTTATTTGGTAATCGGAGGCTGGAGCGGAATGCCACCTTTTTCAATATCACCGATCTCGAAATGAAAATCCGACAGAAATGTGTTGAACTCCAGTGAAGACATGAAGACAGAAAATCTTTTGAGAGATTCTAAGTGTAAGGGGGTTGTTGCATTGCATCACTGGTTCCCATGATGACTGTCTTCAATAACAAATCATCTTTGTGTATTACCGATAGATTTATGCATGACCCGGTTTCTGCCTAAGGTTGTATGGATGACTTCTTTCTTTTCACCCTTTATCCTTACAATCTTTTCCTTTCATCACCCCTCATGCTTACCCGGAACTTCATGACTAGTAACCATTGTTAGTTTGTTCATCACTAGCTCCATCTCAGTCGGCACTATTCCCTTATTCTCACTTTACTCCTTTTTTCAATCATACCTAGGACTTCTACTCTATCTAATGGAGTATTCCTGGGTAGATCCCTCCGGTTCTGGCTGGATCATGGAACGAATATACCTAACCTTAACCGCCTTATAACTCCCTGAGAAATAACAGTTGGTCGGTCTTTGAGATATTGCCATGAAGATCCATAAAACCATTTGATGAAAAAATCAATCAACGTGTCTGAGAAATCATTTGAGACACATTGAGTTTTTCCAGAGTTACCAAAAAGCTCCCCCCTCACATAATGCACCATATTATGAAAAGTTATGCACATGCGAGGTTTAGGAACCACTTTATAGATTGAAGATCGTATCCTTTGTAAATCCGTATTGAATCACAATTTAATCACTATACCTCCCACTCAAAAATTGCATTGTGTTTACAATTTTAGACAATTAGTAATTAAAACAAGTTAATGTCTGGTAATTCACATGGGCCAAACAAAGTCCTGCGGGGAGAACAGGAGTGCATGCAAATGAATCATATTATTATACTCCCCTCAATTATAGAATAGAGTGAAAACTTGGAGTAGGAGTTTGTTGAGCACACAATTTTGAAAGAATTTGAAATTTTCTTCTTGAAAAATTGTGCTCAACAGGAAAATATGTGAGATATATCTTATTTACCATTATTTTTCCTTAGAAACTTCCTTGAGCATTCAAAACATGAATGGTTATATACTTTCTCAAGACCTAGCAATAGTAGCTTCCCGTTGTTTAGGATAAATGTACATAAATGAACATTTTCCTTTCTTTGGAGACCGAGTCCTAAGCTGACATTTACTTAGAAGTCGTAGAGAAAAAAAATTGAGAGGACATGTTTTGAAAGCATTTGAAACTCTCGCTCGAACTTCATTTATTCACCTGTGTTAATATTAATCAACATTTCTAGGTGCGCAAATGTTATCGATTGTCGAGAGACATGTCGGAGAAGATTCTTTTTGTATTTTTTGAATTTTTTTTTTTTTTTTTGATTTTGTATTTTGTTTTTATAGGTTTTATATTTTTATATTTTGTTTTTCTTGGTTTTATATTTTTGTATTTTGTTTTTCTGATAAAATATATACAAAGAATTACTGAGATTTTGCAAGACGTTCAAGTTCTTTAGGAGATAAACTGCGCATACCAAGGCGACAAACCAAATAGGGAATCGAACTACTGGAAGAGCTTTGGTGAAGAGGTCGGCCAGTTGGTAATCCGTCTTAACAAAATACATTTCAATCGTACCCTTTTCCACTGTTCCTTTGAGAAATGGAGTCGGACAGCGATGTGTTTTTTGTTCTTGAGTGTTGGACCGGGCCTACAGGATAAGGTCTATTGGCTGATTTCGACTCACAATAGATTGGAATCTTGTTGAAGTGAAAGCCATAATCCGTTAACTATGTCCGCATCCAAATGACTTGGTACCAGCAAACAGGATAGACACATATTCTGCGTTCCGCGGGTAGACAGCGCAATACAGTCTTGTTTGCATTGAGGTACCAGCAAACCAACTTTTCGCCTAAGAATTGAGCTCCCCGGAAGTACTATTTAAAGGTTTTCTATACATCCCGCATAGTCACGGAACTGAAAAACCTGTTAGTTCACTACCAGAATCCGTCGAATACCTAAAGACCCGTATTAACGGTTCCCCGGAATAACGGGAAAGAGACCAGTTTAAACCTCCATGAGGAGCTTTCTCAGTTGGCTTAGCCTGTACCGAGCACATAAAAAGTAGCAATAAATGTCCGGACTACTAACGTAAGATACATTAGGGCACCAATCATGCAACGATATTTCGTTGCATCGACTCGGAGACCCATTATAATCCAAGGTCAAGCTTGTCTTGATCTCCGATTGGGGTTACCAACGGGATCACAAGCTCCATTCCATATTTTTTAAGGATTTCTAACACAAGTAGGACGGTATTATAAAGATGCAACCGGGGGGATTGGTTTACACTTGTAAACCAAGGAAAAACGTCTTTCCCCAAATCGACTTTCGAAGGGTGGCTTTTCATGAGGTCAGAAAATAGTTGGGTATACCTAGGGTGTGTAGAACCAAAGATAATATCATCAACATAGACATGTACCACTAAGATGTCATCATCGAAGCGTCTTATAAACAACGTTGGATCAATGGTGCCTTTGAAGAAGTGATTCTGAGAAAAACTTTGACAAATCATCGAACCATGCCCTTGTGCTTGCTTTAACCCATATATGTCCTTCGTTAACTTGTAGACATGTGGCTGGGATGACAGCATCGATGAAAACCTTCAGGTTGACACACGTACACGTCTTCTTTTAGCGTACCATGCAAGAATGCAGTTTCACGTCCATTTGAAACACAGTGAACAATTTGTGTGCAACATATGCCAAAAATATCCTGATAGCTTTTCCAGTTCTAGCAACGATGAGCGAAGGATTCTTCAAATCTATTCTACCACCTAGACGGTACCCTGCTCACTACCAGACTAGACTTGTTTCGGAATTACCGTGTTTCTCTTCAAGCATGCTTGATTTTTTGAATAACCATTTCAACAAAGAGGTTTTATGATATCCGGAAGAGGAACTAACACCCAAACATCAAGGCCTTTTGAACTGAAAAGCTCTTCTTGCATTGATACAATCCATGCAGGGTCGTTCATTAGCCTCCTATTGACATTCTTGGGTATCCACAGTGCTTACCGTTAAAGCTACATGCACATGTCACCATCGGATCCAGTTGATTTCTTGTCAAAACTGGCCGAGAGGGTTTTCTCCGATCACTTGTTCCAAAGGTGATCCTTAGTCCATTTTTTTATTTGAAAAAACTCATGAGGGTAAGTTGGTAAAACTCATGCATGTCGATTGGATCCACATATTGTGAGGATGAAGATTCAGCATCACTTGTGGAAGGAGTAGCAAAGGGATTGACAAACGTATTTTCATCGAACATAGCATTTGGAACTTTGTCAGCAATTGTTGCGGGTTGATGCTGACCATGTTGTTGTGTTTCGAGCTCGTCAACATCCTGTGAAGAATTTGGACAATTTGTAGCTTGAGAGGATGAATTTGTTGGTGTCGGTGCTGTGTCTGCTGTTGTTGTAGTTGCCGTTGGAGTCTGAAGAGCTTGAGGTGCTTGAGCATCCGGAGCAGTTCTTGGAGCAGAAGACGGTTGACCACCAATATAATCATCATACATAGCTTCGAACAGTAAATCCAATTCACCTTCAGTTGGTTTTTGAGTTGTTATTGTTGACGGAGCATAAGTAAGATCGAGTCCTGAACTGATTTGTCCAGAAGTCATACGTTGAAGCCCGGGTTTTGACTGCATTTTCAAAAAGCCATAAGCGGAAAGCTCATCAAATTCACATTCATTGTCCTCTCATGATTTTCTTTTGTCCCTTCGATTGTAAACCCTGTAAGCAACAAGGGAAACAGCAGAATAACCAATGAAAAAGCCAATATCACCTTACGCACCAAGCTTCCCAATAATCGTTCACGATCATCTCTTGGGATAACAGAGAAGCCCCCAGAATACATGTATAAAGGAGAAATCCTGTTTTCTGGCCCAGTTAATGAGTCTCCGTATGGAGATTTGTTAAATCACGGTGAATGATGGAGCGATTTTGTACTGTAGCGCGCAGTAGCATCGCTTCTTTGCCCATAAGAATAACGGTGCACGAGAGAAAATCAACATTGTTCTAGCAGCCTCAACCAACATTCGATTTCTTCGTTCCACTACTCCATTTTGTTGAGGAGTACGGACAGAAGACGCTTGGTGAGAGATGCCAACACTATCAAAGTATTCTTTAAGGAATTAATTTTTAAAATTAGTTGCCGATGTCGTTTTTTATGATAAGACAGGTGACTGATAGAAGACATAATTCGCTTCAGTAAGGGTTTTTAATCACTTCTGGTGCTTCAGCTTCTTTGATCGGAGACAATGTACCCAAGTGTAACGGGGAGTAAACATCCACCATCACCAAACCATATCACTTTCCATATATTGCTAGCAAATCTCATTGGACCACACAAATCCATATGAAGAAAGGTGTAACCTCTCAAAGAATGTTGAAAAGTATTGGGAGGGTGAGACGCCCTTCTGCTTTTCCCTGCTCACATGAGGGACAAAGTGTTCTTTGTGAATATTTGAATTTTGGAAGACGGTACAAGATGGTTTTTTGGCAAGGTTATTTATGGTGTCAAAATTGAGGATGGGATAAACGTTGATGCCATAACCATGACTTGGTAGAAGTGTGCTCACGAGCCATGAGGCAAATTGGGGATGCAGAGGCCATTTCATAGAGATTGATGGTGTAAAGGTTTGTTGTACGGTTTCCTTTCAACAACTCATCTCCTTTTAGATTTCTGACAAAATAAGTGTTCCTTCTGAAAGCGACCTTTAAGTCTGAATCACAAAACTGCCCAACTGAGAACAGGTTGTACCCCAAGCCTTTAACGAAATAAACCCTGGTTATCAAAATATTTCCCCATTGAAGATCACTGAAACCCAGAATTGGCAGCTCACAAGATCATTCCAAAGCGAACAGTTCCCAAAAACTTCCAACAAATGGATAGAGAAGCTTTGAGGTTCCGTTCATATGCATGGAGCAACCCGAGGACGACGCACCATAAACAAATTTGGATAACCTGCCAAGTAAAGAAAGTAAATTTTGGAAACCGTTTTGATGTTTAGGTTCCGAAGGTTAGAAAGAAAGAGCATTATCACCATTAGAGCAGTCAAATGACACCTCAGATTCACTGGAATGCATTCAATTTTCCAGTTAATGGTCTAAAAAGGACTCCAGTTGGTGACCATACCTAAGGCAAAAATCTAGGTTTAACTAGGCTTAGGTGAAGAAGTCTCTCTTGGACCTACATTTCTTAGCTTTTTAACCTTTGGCTATTTGTTTCTTTTGATATTCAGTGTTTGAAACATTGCCTTTGTTCCTTGCCACGATAACTCATGTCATTCACATAATTAAGCATACATACATCATGATTAGCAGTGAATTAAACATTGCTTTAACGACATAGCACAAATAACTTCAGATTTATCATTCCGAATACCAAGCTTAACGTGTTTACATTCAGATGACATATGTTTCTTATTCTTAGAAAGCAGTAAATTCCTATGGTGTTCTTCTACTTCAACTTCTTTATTCTTGTTGCAACTACTCTTAGACGCAGAAGGGACCCTATCATTCATTGTATTGCTCCTAGGCTGTGGCCTTCTGGTCTTAGCAGTGTTGTCTACTCCTGTAGAAGATAAACCATTTGAGTCAGAATTAACATCTTTCTTAGTGACGACATGAGGTTGTGAAACGGTGATTGGATTTGTCCTAACGCTCGCTCTAACTTTGATAGGGACATACTTCTCTTCCCTACCCCAAGAAGGGCTTGAAATGATTAAAATCCTAAACATTCCAGGGGCAATCACATTATCATGTTTCACAATTTTTGATTCTTGTGGTGTGGGTACCGAGTTTGAAGTGACTGGTTTTGACAAATCATTCGTCTCATCAACCTTTTGAGGAACCTGATTTTTTGATGATGTTGTATGTTTAGATTGAAATGTCGGGGGGGATTTGGTTGGACTAGACAACAAGGTTTTTTATCCTTACAGGTTGCAAAGACGTTTCCTCGTCGTTGATTGATTTGCAACTTAGTATTCGTAACTCCGTACCTTTGGGTGGTGTCCACTGTTCAGAAAATTATCAAATAACTGGATCTTAGCTAGCCATTTTGCATAGATCCAGTAATCTTGTAATTTTTTTGGCAAAGAGACAATTATTGATTTAGTTTGGAGCAACTTGTCACATAATAGAGTCAACAGGTTTTTTGGTATGTGGTCTACAGGTGAGCAATTTCCTTTTTCATAATTCCGAACCTGAAACTCTAATTCTACATTCTCATTTTCAAGTTTCTGAGACAAAGGATCAAGGGTATTTGATGCACATTGAGTATCACAACTCTTACCCTTGAGATCTCCCAACTGAGCTTGCAACCGTTCGATTTTTTGTTTAGTCATGTCATAAAAAGCTTTAAATCGTAACGAAAAATTTGTGTCATATTCATTCTTCCCACTTTTTGTAGCCAGTCATTCCAAAGTTTAGCGTATTCATTCTCCTTTTAAAATGATACAATTTTCAATAACGATCTTTCGTGACGGTCAAGCTCAGTTTGTAGATTTGGATGAATCAACAACGATGGATTTTGCACAATAGACATAATGTCTTGACTGACAACTGCTCTAAGAGAACGCTCATTTCCAATTCAATGGTCTTGTGGCTTAGCAAGGTATTCATCAGCTTCCTTTTGCTAGAGATTTAAAGTCCTCGAACAATTTGGCTGCTTCTTTCAAAAATAGTATTTCCAAAATGTTTGAAGTATAGTATCCACGTTGGTTGATGATGAGGAAAATTTTCTTCTTTTTAAAATTTTGTGAAATCTCCTGATGACAATGACAACCAATTCTGTGTGTATCTAAAGTCCATTCTATGTTTGACAACAACGTTGAAGAGTCACAATGGTGGCTTTTTACCTCATTTAGAAAATTTTCGTGCAACACTTAGAGTAGTGTCATCCAAAAATTCTCATTTGGCATGGAAATCGATTTTTGAAACAGTGGCCCATTGTTGAAGTATTTACAGGTACACCTCTTCTTGGTGACTCGGCCGTTTGAGAAACAAAAACCCCCGAAAGTGATGATAAATCCTTTGTATAGTTTGCCACGTTTTTATTCTTTGTCAATTGTTTCATTTTTTTGCGACTTTCTTGAGTAAAAAAAACAAGCTGGAGTGTCTCTTCCGAATCAGTGCACAACAGGAGGATTTCATAGCTTTTCTAGTAACACTTTGCCGAACAGACAAAACATTGATGTTTTCCTAACACTGAGCTTGCTTGAATAAAAAGGATTTTGATAACCAAAGGCAATTTTATGTTCGTGTGGTAAAACGAGTCTGGCTTAGGTGAAAGCATGTGCATCATTTGAATCGATTGACTCATTTTGACCAAAATATTATCTAATTCCTTTATCTTATTCTCAAGTTGAATTTGTTTATCAAGAAGCTCGTCTTCGCGTATTTTGAAAATCACTTTTCAACTTTTTCTTTTCTCGAGAAGAGAAGAAACAGTTTGATGTTATTCCGTTGAAAAGCTGTTTACTTAAAATTTGAAATTCTTCCTCATTCCAGAGTCGTTTATTGTTTACCGGAACTTAAGATGAAGAGCATTATGCTTTTTTAGTAAGACATTGTTCTTGATAAACAGACTTTTGATAACACCTTTCAAGTTTGTCAAATTTTTCTTGACTAATTTCAAAACTACTTTTCTTGATTTTTATATCTAGGCAAGCCTCAGTGGGTCAAATCAGCATTTGTTTCTTTCAGTTTCCGATTGACCGAGTTGGACCTTTCAACTTCAAGGGCCAAATTAAATATATAATGATTCAAAGTAAGCAGAGAGTGTTTCCTCAACAGTTGCAGTATGTTGATCTACTGTTCCCCCCTCTTGTTCCACACTCGAGATATCAGAAATAACATTGTCATTCTGTTGTACTTGGTGTGGTTCAGGAATGGGTTCGAGTATCTCAGTATACTGCTCCTCTTGAGTAAACATATTAAATATCTCATTATCATAGCAGTTGTCATAGTTGTGTACCTCAGCTGATCCGTCTGAAGTCATAGCGAGGAGCTTGTCAGTCTGAGTACCCAATGTCGATGCTTGCTGCAAATTAGCCATCAAAATGCAGTTTGCATTGACTTTCCTCATTATCAAGATCTGGCTGTCAGGCAGCCATCAAATCAAACTCTTCAGCTTGGAGTTGGATTCCTGCTTCTTCCTTTTGAGCAATCAACAACTGAGTCTGAAGATAAGCAGCATCCCTTCTCCTTGGTCTGACTGTACAGTTCCTAGCAAGATGACAAAAAAAACCCCCCCAAAAAAAAAAAAAAATTCCTCTGGCGTTGTAACACCTTATCTGATTACCATTATTCCCAGGCGCATTACCCTCAGCCCGTGCTGCAACAACATTTCCATTCCCAATATTCTGAGCACCAATTTGCCCATTCTGATTTCCAATATTCTGAACACCCTGATTCTGAACTGCATCTTGAACAACCTGATTCCCGACATTCTGTACTGCATTATACTCATTTTGATACCCAACATTCTGCCCAGCATACTGTCTAAACTGATTCCCACCATTAGCTCCAACCATCCGCATCTGTCTGTCTTGACCCATATTCATACCCGGTTGAGCAATCTGCCGATTACGAGGGTTTGATGAAATTCTCTGGTTGTTGTTGGTTGGTGTTGAGTAGTTTAGTTTGAATGCCTTAGCCATTAGAGCGAGTGCATTTCGATTGCGGTTGTGGATCTGTAATGTCTTCGGATTGGGGGTATTGGTTGTGTTGCATGTAGTTCTGGTTGAATGATTGTTGTGGGTTATAGTTGTTGTTGATGGGTTGTGGTTGTTGCATGTAGGTGCTTGGTGATGGTTGATCTTGGTGAAACACTGTATAGTTGAAAGGATTGTTGGAATTTGCCATGAGTGCTAGCGGATCATGTGTTTTTGCAAGTCGTTCAGCTCTTTGATCATCGACCTCCTTTTGATTAACTTCAAGAAATCATACACTGAGTTGTAATCTGTCGAAATGAAGTCCTTCGTTGATGAAAATAGTAACACCCGACTCATTCTGGTTGTAAGTTGTTTAGGAACTTAGATTACTACAATGCTTTTCAGGAAAGTGATTGTTCTCTTAAAAACATTCGATCAATTTGAGAAACGGTGATAGTAAGACACAATCGATTTCCCCATCAGTGGAAGTAAACCTTTCCCATTCAATTAAACAAATTAGGCCTATCTTCGTTGAATTCCATATCAGAACCTTTCAATCATTTGTTGCACACGTAACAGATTTCCTGAGGCAGGTTTCACAACTATCAACAGCAGCATAAGATGGTCTTCAGGAAGCACCCCCGAAGGCGAGAAGAATGGTCTGAATAGCTTGATCATCTGCTTCCATCTGTTTAATTTCTGCTACTGTGAGTTCATCATCGGTTTGTTCATGAAACGTTTCAAGAACAGGTACTTCACGGTCTGCATCACCTGGTTCAGGAATCATTCGTCTGACATAAGGACCATTCATAATGGAGTTGTAGATTAACTTTCCATTTGGTCTACTCTTAGCATACCGAAGAAGACGTGATGACCATGGAACGTAGTTCTCTTTGTTAAGCATAGGAGGGCGGTTTTCAGAACCGGCTGCATAAATGTCTTGTTGAGTCGACATTGCAAAAATGATGTGAAATGATAAACAAGGATCTTTAGTGGGTAAAGTGATTGTTGTTGTTGTGGATTTGAATCAATTAACGTTCACGGGATTTTACTCGTCTATGATCAAAACCGATAATGAATTAA
This sequence comes from Tanacetum coccineum, assembly GCA_026074375.1. Taxonomy (NCBI): domain Eukaryota; kingdom Viridiplantae; phylum Streptophyta; class Magnoliopsida; order Asterales; family Asteraceae; genus Tanacetum; species Tanacetum coccineum. The sequence goes on from BQNB010058149.1 coordinate 11,894, forward strand.
CGGGATTTTACAAGATCACTAGATAACCGTGAATGATTTGATTCGGAATCAGCGGCGAAAAATTCCAAAAATACTGAAAAATGTCAATAAATCATAGAAAACGATGTTTTTGGGCTTCGAAAAATCCTTAACCAGCTAAAGGGTGGTTACAGCGTGATCCGTCACGTTTTTCTCTTCGATTTGAGAGGTCACGGGCCTTAAACGGACTTACGGATCAAAAGTTATGGCTGTTTTACTGAAACCCTTTTCTTCACAAAAAAATTTTCGTTCGGTCCAAAAAAAAATTTGCTCGTTCGATCCTTCAAAAAAAATTGCTCTCGTTCGATCCTTGAAGAGTTCTCCTCGTTCGATCCTCTGGTTCGGTCCTTCGCTAGTTCGATCCTCTGGTTCGGTCCTACGCTAGTTCGATCACCTAGTTCGGTCCTACGCTAGTTCGATCACCTAGTTCGATCCTCTAGATCGATCCTCTAGATCGATCCTCTCGTTCGATCCTTGAAGGGAAATCTAGTTCGGTCCTTGAAGAATTCTCCTCGTTCGGTCCTTGAGTTGTGTCACTCGTTCGATCCTATATAGAGGAACTCGTGAGGCCTTGTGTTGCTTTCCTTTCTGACAAGCAACACAAGTGTGGTCATTTTGAAAAATCTTTGAAGGTAGACCTCTGACAAGGTTTCCCTTCACAAGTTTGTTAAGGTTTTTGAAATTAACATGACCCAACCTCCTATGCCATTTGTTAGATTCATCAGTTGTAGCCTTTGCAATTAAACAAGCCAATCCTCCTGAAGGAACAATGTTCTCTAAATTGAAACTGTACATGTTGTTTTGTCTAGGGATTTTAAGTAATACTTGATTTTCATCAGGTAACTTAAACTCAGAAGACAAAACAAGACATTCAGAGTCAGTAAACAGAACCTTGTTCTTTTTGTCACACATTTGTGACACAGAAAAAAGATTGAAATGCTGAAGTTCTTTCACAAAGCACACATCCTCAAAATCTAACTTTCCAGTTTTTATTTTACCTTTACCAGTGATATAACCTTTACTACCTCCAAAAGCAACAGGGCCACCATTAAAGTCTTGAAATTCAGCAAGGTAGGCCTTGTTCCCAGTCATGTGCCTGGAACATCCACTATCAACAATTCCTTTATTCTTTAGAGCTCTATGTGGATAATCCTGCACATTAAAAGAAAGAGATTAGTTTCTCTTAGGGACCCAAGCCTGTTTGGGCTTGAGTCTGCCTAGTGGATCTTTGAAAGTATAACAATTTCTAAGACTGGATCCACCATTGTATTTGGATCCACCATGGTATCTTTGTGGTCTCCAATTACAACCTGCTGAGGGCTTAACAGCAGTTTCCCTTTTTCCCCCAACAGTACTAACTGCATTTACCTTAGCAGTATTAAACTTTTGATTTGAAAATTTTGGTCTAAGTACTGTTGTCTTTTTGAAAGGCCTTGAAGATGGTGAATGAGTTTTGTGAAAAACATTTGCTGGTCTAACTCTATTCACAATGGGCTTAACAGTATTAACTTTCATGGCAGTACTAGTTAGTACTGTCTGTCTGTTAACACTTTGCCTAGCAGTACTAAAATTTTTAGTACCGCTAGTTCTAGCAGTATTAACTGGAATTATACCAGTTCTAGTTAGTACTGCTGAAGGAACAAATTGGTTTTGTTTATTCACTCTTTGCACATTATTCCATCCATTGTTTAACACAGCTTTTCTTGCCATCCTTTTCTTATGGAAATCACAATCTCTAATTAAATGATTTACACTACCACATACAAAACATGCTCTTACAGTAAACCCATGCCCTATATCCTTCTTGTCAACTTTAGGTTTTTGACTATGTGTGAACTGACTCTTAACATTTTCCCTAGTAGTTTTTACTTGCTGATTAGTAAAACTAGGTGTTTCTTGTTGTTTTGTTGGTATAGACACACACTCATCTTCACTATCTGATTCATACTCCTCTATGATAGGAGCATCAGACCAAACCTTAGGTTGACTTTTTACATTGACTCACTTACAAACTGGTTCTGATACTAATTCAGAGGGTTCTGCACTAATGTTAGATTCTAAGGTATCAAATTTCAGACTGTTTGTGATTCAGATTCATTAGTTTGAGTCTGTTTTGGATCCATATGAGTAAACTAGAATCTTCAACTTCTTCATAGGTCCTGAAGGACATGGGTAATTCCTGTCATCGGGTTGGGGGTTACAACAGGCATCCCGTGCTGTAACTAACCTATCATACAAAGGTTGATTTTCTATCTTATTTTTGTTTCTTAATAAACCATTTGCAAACTTCATTTTCATAACATCAAAATACCATCTATTGTGATCCCCATACCAAAGCCAAACTTTTTCATTAGCACTCATTTATTTGGGGGTTATTTAGCAGTTTACTAAGATTTTTAGAGAATTATGCCACTTTTCTACTTTGATATTTAATCTTCTTTTTTCTTTTTGAGCTTCTGCCTAACAGTTTCTTATGGTATGTTGAGGACATATGTTTTTATCATCGAAATCTATTTTCATAAACTTTATTTTTATTCATACCAATGTTTTCTTGTTGATGTCGCGCAACTAAACTATGTTTCACTTTCTTATGACCTTGAGAATAAGCTTTTATTTCTATGCTTGCATCACTTAGTTGTTCTCTCTGAGCATCATACAATTTTTTAAGATTAACATAAGATTCTTTACACTTATTTGAACAAGACATTACCTCTGTGTCTGAGTCTGAGCTGTTGCAAGCCATCAAAGCTCTAATTTCATCTTCTGAATGATTTGTCCATCCATCCTTCTCCATCAATGTAATCATTGACTTTAGAATCCTCCTTTTGTCCAGTTCTGCTCCCATCCTTGTTTCCAGAATTCCATGCGTCCCTCCTCCTGTTATCTTAAGTTCCCTTGAATCTACACTCTCTAGCAAAATGACCTGTCTTGTGGCAATTGTAACATTCCACTTTGGTTTTATCAAAGCCAACTGGTTCTTTTGCATCAAATTATAGCTTTCTACCAGTCTTCTTGTAAAACGTTTTCATTCTCATTGTGTCATGGCCACTTGCCGCTTTAAAGCCATTTCTTCTAGTCATATTTCATCAATTTTTTCCAAGTCCTCATGATCCAATGAGGGCAATTGATTGATTTAAATAGCAAGAAGGGAGTATGATGAAGTTTGTTCATACTTTGTGTTTTGACCAGAAAGATTGGGAATACAATAAGCGGTACTAACTTCATTAGTACTGCTGGTGTTCTCAGAAACAAAAGCTACATTTTGCGGGCTTGAGGATGATGATGCAGTAGAGCCTTTTATATCACTCTCAAAGACTCTTAGATTATTGTATAAATCATTATAAACTAGACTGATCTACCCCTGGTTTGGTTATCATAATTAGGGAAACTTGTGACCAGGCAAAAGGTAGAGATCTTAGGAACTTTTGATTAGCATCCTCAGTAATTACACCTGCTCCATGTATCTCTAACTGACTTAGAAGACTTTGGAACCTGTCATAACCTTTGTGAAGCCCTTCTGTGTTGGATACTGAGAATCCTTCAAACTGTTGCTTCAAGATATATGGTATGTGCTTAAAAACACATACCTTTTACCTTTAAAAACGAGCTGAAATAACCAAAAACGGACTTAAAATGCCAAAGATACGCTTGTTTTGCTAAATGTATTGTGCAGGAACGGATAACCAAGAATGAAAATGACGAAAAACATAGCCTAATCACTTAATATAAATTTTTTTTCGTAAATTCGGGTCTCAGGTTGGGAAAATGCTTGCTGTGGGAAGGATTTTGCCTTGCTTTGCACTTTGTGATGTTTTGGACAATTGTACATTGTCAATCTCAACAAATTTAACAGTCAAAACGGAGACGTAATTGAAGAATACTTTTGGTTGCAATCTTCAACCCATTCTGATGGGCCGGGAAGCCCGCATTGTATATTAATGAATACTGTAAAGACCAAATGGGCCCGTCAATCATTAAAAGCCCATTGTGAGCATTTGACCAAATGACTGTGAAGACTTTGAGGGACCGATCCTTGCCCTTGAACAAGCCTAATCTCAGCCATTTGTACACACTAAACCACCAAACCTATTGGCCTTAAAAAAGACCCATGAACCTAAGCTCTAAACCTTATTGGGCTCAGACACACCCAATTGGGTCCAATACAAGCCCACAATCAATTTTTTATAAAACCTCAGGGACTGAAATTGTCAATTTTGAAAATGTTTTATAAAAGAAAAAGTGTTTTAAAAATATAAGGGACTGAATTTGTAATTTTACAAAACCTTTTATCTCTTTATAAAACACAAGGGCTGAAACTGCCATTAGTTGAAACCTTTTTATCTTTGTTTTAACAAAACACAAGGGCCCAATATGCCAACTTTCCAAACCCTTTTATAACTAAGAAAGAAAAGAAACGAAAAAGTGGCAAGTGAGTAGAATTCGAGGGTTTCTTTTTGCCAATCTCGAAACTTTTAAAACCTGCCAGCCAATAACAGTTCCCCCCTCACTCCCTTTCCCGCCATCTCCTCAAAAGCTTCACCATCACATGTTACACTCCATTCTTTTACCCAACCCCTCGTTTACCCAGTCCCAACCTAAACCCACCTTCCACTAACCTTTAAACCTGCCAAGTTGGCAATCCCCCTCAACCCAAGAAAAATCAATGGCGGATATTGAGTAAAAGGAAGCACAAGGACCAATCAATGGCTAGGATTTGTTGCTGAGCTTCATCACACACAAGAAACACACATTTGAAGCCTTGGACTTCTATATAAACAAGAAAACACAAGCCGAAGAGGAGACTAGTTAACTTAGCTTTATTTTACTTAACCTTTTTTTTAAAATTGTAGCTTAAGTTCCAGCTTAAAGTATCTTTTGTTTTCATTGTTGTTTTTAAGCAAAATTTTTAAGGAAATTTAAAGATTTCTCTCAAGTTTCCTTAAATTTTCATTTATGAGTCTTAAATTCGCTTTTGTTTCAGTGTGATAAGAAAAGTATGTTTTTATGGTTGCTTATATATTTACATAATCCTTTAGCTCAGTTTGATTTAAATTAGTTTTAGTTAAATTAGTTAAATAGTTCATTTTACTTATTTTAAGGGGTTCTGTTGGTAAAAAGCCCAAATTGGTGTCAGTTTGGGGTTTGGTATGGGTCACCAAACACTCAGCCACTTTGGCTGAGTGTGTTGTTGATCAATTAAGACAAAAGAAAGCCTAAGTTTTAGTTTAAAATTAAAGTTTTAGTAAACCTTTTATTTTTTGTCAAATTTTCACAAGAAAGATAAGCTTAAGAGCTTATTCTGCTTATCCAGCTTAAGCAACCTGTTTTGTGCTTACTCAAGCCACAAAAGTCCCTTTTACAAGCCACTAGTTGCTGCCCTTTTTCATTTGACAAATCCAGTCAAAGATTGGTCTATGCATTTTTTTTAAACCTTGGACTTTTGAGACCAATTATCAGCAGGTTTTACTGTCTTTTAAGCCCTCTTGTTTTGAAAATAAGCTCATTGGAGACCATTCTAAATCTGTTTGGGGTTGGTTGTGGCTAAAAAGCACAATTGTGCTTATTTGATAGTCTCATAAAAAGCCTTTCTGGGACCAATCGTTTGGCTGTACCCGGTGCTGAGCACCATTTCAGCAACCACTTCTTCAGCTTATTGCTCCACTTGGACCTAGTATGTTTAGCTTTTTTGTTGTTGCTTATTAAGTGCACTTAAGCCCCCAAAGTTGCTTTAGCTTATTCCCTTTCTAACTTAGGTTAATTGGTTGATAAACCCTTTTTTTTTGTTTTTAATTAAAACTGTCATTTAGCTTAAATTGTTTTCCAGCTTATTCTAGGGCTTATATTAGACTAACTTCAGATGATTTTAGGTACTCCCTTCCTAATTTATATGTCCCCCTGAATTTAGCTTATCCTAGTTAGCTTAAGTCCCCAAAAAGTTAAGTAAAATAAGATGAAAAGCTTATTTAGACTTTTGCAGTCCAAATGCAACTTTTTAATTGGCTTATTTAGGTTAATTGCAGCACTTAGTGCTTTTAGGAATAAATGTGCCAATAAAGATTAATTCATTTTGAAAATGTCGGTATCAATATATATTTTTTGCCATCATTAGTCAGGTTTTCAAAAAAATAAAGGGGTGTTGGATCATTTCATAGATCATGGTCTAGAGTGAAGACCCCCACCCCCCCCCCCCGCCAAACTCGCGTGTGTTTTGTCAAGTGTGTAGCCACATAACGAACTTGTAATTAGCATCCTCGATATATAATTCATATAATGTTATCTTGATGTATTAAAAAATTCCTATAATAGGTGGCGTTTGGTTTAAACATTTCAAATTATAGTCTTGAGTCAAAAAAATACTAAAATATTACATGTTTTAAAAATTCACAAATACTGAAACCATATTAATACCTATCTACCCCTAATAAACTTAAAGTATCAATTTTCGTCAAATTCTTATATAATATTTGTTAACAACCATTATTCGATATCAACGTCGCCCAATCCCCCCCCCCCCCCCCCCCCCCACCCCCCCCCCCCCCCCCCTCCCCCCCCCCCCTTTCCTAGAAATGTTAATCATAAATTTGTATCGAAATAATCCATCAGTTAATTATACTTATTAAACTCACAATATTGACAAGATTAATAGATGCTCAAAAATATATAGTTTCAATACTATATTCGCTTCGACACAATTAGATCATGCAATCACAAAAAAACCAAAATGTTCCTTTGAGAAATTTCAACCAACAATAAAAAAAAAACTTCCCCGCCCCCTCCCCCCCCCCCCCAACCCCCCATCCAAATAACCCCACATACATAAAAACCCCCTACCCATAAATAACTCACATCACCAATTGGTTGTGTAGGCTGCTACCGCTCAATCATGTGTAATGTGTGTTGTAGTATGCTTGAGATAAATACCAGGGGTGTCCCCCCCCCCCCCTCTCCAATAATTATAAACCTAAACACACCACAAACCTACATAAACAAAAACCTTAAAAATACCTAAAATATATACAACAAACAACACAATCCCCCCTAATCAAACCATCTGTCATCCCCTAAATATAAAAAATATAAAATTACCACCTCCCCAAATTCCCAACAATACATTTTTACACCTGTGTGTGCCCAAAACTTTCCAAACAAAAACATTTACACAACTCAATACCAATATAAAAATATATTAAACCCTACCTTTACCTAAATACCTAACTATTATACCCAAAAATGTAACCGAATAATTTATAACACATCAACAAAAAATATAACAATCAAATATTAATTAAAAATAAGTATCTAGACTTGAAAGTGTAACCCATATAGACAAAATTACCGCTAACATAAATGCCTTTATCTACTCATTTTGTGATCATCACATCCAGACAGAAATCCCTCTCCAATATATAATTCGATTTCTATATCTATATATTTTACTTAATAATAATCTTCTATTCAATCTCTATATTTATAAGACTTAGTCCAATCTTTTATTTGTATATCATTTAAGAAACTTCTTAAGAAACCATAAAAACTAATACTTAACCAAACATATAAAAATTTTCTCTCACGTACGTGTTCTGAGAGATATATCTTGTTCTCTAATTTATTCCATGTCACACAACTCGTGTGTGTCTACTTCGCGTCTAGGAAAAATTATAAATAACTATATTGTAGGGTAATTTTTGCTAAAATTTCGTTGTCGGCTCGAGTTTACGACATGTTGTGATACAATGTCTTTTCAGATGTGCTAGAGATACCTCGGTGTCAATTTTGGTGAGCCGCTCTTTTTAAGACATTTCCAGGACCAGTCTTTGTGAGATTTCTTACATTCTCTATTTATACATGTACGAATTTTTTACTCTTATTTAGTATTTTAAATCTAATTTAGATGATAGCGTATATCTATTTTTGTAATTTTTGGTGTTTTAGCGTGCTCGATTTCAATTCCCAACACGAGTTATCATAACTAAGTTTATAATTCGAAATGTTTATCAACAGATTAGATTCTGCTTATTGCGCTATTTAATTTAGAAAATCGCATTTCTAGCCAAAAAGTATTCCCCCGTTAGATCTTTTACGGATATTCATTTGCATAATTTATGCTCCGTAGTTTAGTAGTTATCCCAGATAGATAACTTAACTTCTAGCTCCCGTAGATTTAATTAAGGTTCCTCACTTTCCATCTGCTTGACTTCCCATTAAATAATTATCAGTTTTCCTAGTAATTAACTTATTTAGATTACCTCTCACTAGATAAAAAACACACATGTCAATTTTTCTCCACTCACCACATCTCAAATCATATCCTACTTCTATTCGTATCTCGAATAACTCCATTACCAGTCCTCGTTGGTGCATATACTACCCTTGAAAACTCAATACTCAACCCGGTATCAATTGATAGCTTGTGTGTTGTCTCTACCCACCTTCATATACAATTTTCATATGAGTCGCGCTAATAATATCTATAGTCATTTCTGTCATTGAAGCTCTTATATGATCTCAACCTGATCAACGCTCTATCTCTGTCCGACGTCGTTGCCTCGTGAGGACGTGTAGTTAGTCCTATATACGTCTTGACTGTGTGTCGATTCCGATTTAGAACCTCAACTCACGCTTTTTTGTGAACGTGTGAAAGTAGTTCTTTTATATCATTATTATAATCTCTATAAATATAGAATCTATATAACAAAAAAACAAGCGTACAACCCATAACAAAAAAAAAAAACTACTGAAAGAGTACCACAAAATAATTTTTTTTCTTTTTTTTTTAGTATAAATATAAATAAAAATCCAAAAAAAAGAAAAAAAAAAAAAATCAAAAATATCTAAAATCAAACTATTTGTGACCTCTAATAAACATGAGATATATATAATATTCACAACTTGGTCAAATAACTCACCAAAATTGTAAATATTACGGCCCTTCTGACGGGAATTTAGCATAATCTTCTCGCTCTCAACGCCCCCAGCTCGACAACTTGTCTGGTTCCCACTCGAACTAAAGATTTAAAAACTTACCTTTTGTGTCTCTTACGACGTACGGCTCACCTTGAAAAGATTAAACAAACTATAAAGTGGGTATAAGGAGGGTTGTTCCTAGGAACTACGACCCGAAAGGAGAAATAAGCTTCGCGCTATTCCTACTCCTCCGCTCACCTGTGAGTTTATCTTTTTGAGAGCTACCGTGAAGTAAGCTGATTATTTGGTTTAAGTTGTCTTATCTCATTGTCCGTAAAATCAATTGTGAATTTATCTTTGAAAAACCAAAAAAAAAAAAAAAAAATTAGTGTAAATTTTCTTTTTGTACTCCTATTTTGTGCATGCGCACTCGTTCTCAAGCCCGTAGACGTCGACAACCACAAGTTCGACAAACTTCTGTTGAATCATCTAATCTTGAGAAACCTGATAATACTCCCATAGTTACGATGGCCGATAATCGTACTATGGCGCAATTGCTCGAAGCACCCACCGAGGGTTACGAGGATGCGATAGTTATTCCTGAAATCACCGCGAATAACTTTGAGATCAAGCATGGTCTTCTAAATCTTGTTCAAAACAAGCAATTTTTTGGACACGATAAAGAAGACCCACATGCTCACATCCGTTATTTCAACAAGATCACTTCTACAATGAAGATTCCGAACGTACCAAATACGTCGGTTAAGCTTATGCTTTTCCCGTTTTCTCTCGCGCACCGCTCTCGCGGCACAGCCAACCCCCGGATATGGCTAGAAAAAGAACCTCCTCCGGCCTCCGCGATTGAAACTCATGGGTTGATCTTGTTTCGAAATTTATTACAAAATTCTTCCCCGCCCTCTAAAACGACAAATCTCCAGAAATGGGAAATCACGAGATTTCAGCAAAAATTTGATGAGACTTTTATGAGATTGGGATGTTTCAAAGATCTTTTTTAAGGGGAAATGTAACCTCATATGGGTTTTCAGAATTGCATCAATCGATACATTCTATAATGCCCTTTAAATTCAAATGTCAAGATTCCATTGAACTAGCTGCCTTGGGTGGTAACTTCTTAGACAAATGCCTCGAGAATGTTCTAAAAATTATCGATGAGCAAGTTAAGGTACGTCAGTCAAGATACAAAGCTCGTTGTAGCTAAATGAGTTACAAGTTCTTCCACCCAGCTATTTCATCTGATGTTGTGAACTCAAAGGACATGGTTTCGGGGCATTGGATTCCTCGATAGACTTCCGAACAAAACCCCAGCTCCGCCCCGTTTGTAAAAAGGGTTTGAGCATAGTTGTGTAACTTGTGGGGGAGGTCATTCTTATCAAAACTGTCCAGCCACCAATAGCAACATTTACCATGATAATATCCAAAGAGTTATGGTCCCAGGCCGCTGCGGCATTACAACCAAGCTAATTCTTTGGATTTGACCTCCGATGGTCTCAAAATCAAATTCGTACCTCCTGGTTTTCCTCCTGTTCAGATCCTCATTGCAAATAGGTCCAAAAACAATTTCAATCGAGGAAATAACTTTCAATCAAAACAGAGGAAACAATTTCAAATCCCCACCCGGTCCGATTTATCGACCTCCACACATCTACACCGGCCCCCCCCCTCCCCCTCACCCCCCCCCCCCCTCCCCCCCCCCATACCCCCCCCCCCCCCCCCCCCACCTCCCCCCAGTAGTTCATCAAACCAGGCTGCTAATCACTGGGACCCCTGCTCATCAGACAACACGGTGTGTCAAGAACAGATTTTGAGAGATATGTCTCAGCCAATGATGCAGTGTTGAGAAAAATGCAAAACCAAGCGTCAAAACCTGCAATCCCAAATGGCTCAATCTAATGATATGCTTTCAAATCCACGCGCGCGTTACTGCTAATACAGCTTCCACTTCCGGTTCTGGAACTCTTCATGGTAACACTTATTACAACCTAAGGATGATTTAAAAGGTATCACTACCCGAAGTTGGTCGGCCCTAACACTCCCCCCCGCACCATAGGAATCCTTTTCCGAAAAGCCGTCTTTATCATGACATCTGAAAACTCTGGTGACAAAGGACACGATGCCTCTGCTAATAATGGAAGCACGAGAAGTCCAACCTCTGTTGTTCAAATTCAATCTAGTTAATCCAAATCCTTTGAGCCCAATGTTGACCTTCCTGTTGTTACTCCAGTTCCTAAAGCATCGATTCCATTTCCATCAAGAAGAAATGATGAAAGGCGCAAGGAAAAAGCTAACGATCAAATCGAGAAATTTTATGAAAGAGAGATAGAGATAGAGATTTAAGTTTCGAGATTAGCTTTACGATGCCTTGATTGCTCATGCCTAATTTGACTTCGCCCCACTTTAAAACCTTATTGGAAACAAGGAAAAATGAGGCGAATTAGTAAAGGACTCCTTTAATGAGAATGTTCATTGCGGTCATACTTAACAAAAAAAACGTTACCAAGAAGAAACTTGGGGGGACCTGGCCGATTTCTGATTCCATGACGAATTCACGGCATTTACTACTATATGCAACGCATGGCCGATCTTGTGTCCGAGCATTAATCTAATGCCTTATTCTGATCTGGAAAATCTTGCTCTTACTGAAATAACACCAACTTGCATGAGTTTGACTAGCAAGACGTTCAATCACTGAACAATTGAGTTATTGCAAGAGTGTCGTCTAATGGTGGGAAAGTTCCAATTTCCAGCTGACTTCGTAGTTGTTGATTTTGAACCAGACCCCCGAGTCCCTTTGATTCTCGGGCGATGTTCTTAAAAACAAGTCAGTGCTTTGATAGATGTTTATGGAGGAGAGTGCTCCTCACTTACGTGTTGGCAAGGAAGCCATCACTTTCAACTTGGACACGATTCAAAAATACACAGCTGATTACGGACCATTTATGTCGGCCACAAACAAAATCGACGTCATCGTCAATGGACTTTGTGTATGACGTATTCTCAAGAGGTCCTGGGACTTTCGCAAGTGTGTGTTGTATCCCTAGAGTGTGTAGAATCACCGATCGCTAGAGAATCCCCACTCCGATACCAGTGTAACGCCTCAGATGCTCACTGCAGCTCCCCCTGTGATCAACGCCATGCATGCTATAGACAACTCTTACTCCTTTCGGGGCAGTGACTTTCTCTTATTTGAGAGTGCGTTCTGTTTCTTGCTCTAGAAGATGATCCACTTCATTGAAGTTGATCCTAACCCTTATCCATGATACTCCGAGCGGGGGGGGACTTTAGCTTCAGAAGCAATTTTGAACAGTGAACCCCACCCCCCCTCCCAAATCATGGACAATTTATGCTGGAGGATAGGAAAGAACTCTAACTCTGTGAGATCTAAAGCCAGTTGAATCTTCCGTTAATGAACTCCCGAGGTTGAATCTCAATGAACTGCCACCCCATCTTGAATACGCATTTTTAGAATGCTGTAACGACAAGTTGCCTGTCATTATTGCTAAAGACTTAAAAGATGAGGAAAAAGGCAGCTCTTCTAAGGTTCTTAAGTCCCACAAGCGAGCAATCGCTTGGAAACTCTCCGATATAAAGGGTGTTAGCCGGGATTTTTGTACTCACAAAATTCTAATGGAAGAGGATATGCCATCTTGTGCAAAGTCAAGAGAAGGGTAAACCCAAAATTCACGGTGTGATCAAAAAGGAGGGTACTAATGATCCTTGACGTGGATGATTTACCCCATTCTGACAGCCTTGGGTGAGCCCGGGGTTACACTGTGTACCTAAAAAAGGAGGTATGACTGGTCAATCACCAATGTGAGGAAATGAGCTGATTCCTACTCGATTGGTCACGGTGATGGCGAGTATGTATTGATTAAGAAAACTAATGTAAGCCACCGGAAAGACCACTTCCCTTTAACATTCATGGGATCATCATGATCGAGGCTAGGCAGGAAAACGAATTACTAATGTTTCCTCGATGGTTTCTCAGGTTATTTCCAGATTCCAATTCACCAAAAGAAGCAAGAAAACGCTCCATCCTTCACATGCCCATCGGAACTTTTTTGCTATCGTCGCATGGCCTTTTGGGCTATTATGCAATGCTACCTGGACAATTCCCAAGATGTATTGATGGCAATCTTCCCCCGTTCAAGATCTGCACTACAAAACCGATGGAAGTATTAAATGGGATGACTTTTTGACCACTCCTCACGCCGGGATCCTTTCACCCACGTGCCTACACCCCCCATTAGACAAACAATCGTTGAACTGAAAACCGGAGTGCAAGACAACCCCACATCTTGCTCCATCAATACAATGGGGAAACGAGCCCCATCTTCCATCCGGTGACAAGGATGACCGGCAACTCCTCCGTTCATCGCGTCCGTGCTACAGAAATTTTCTAGTCGGGACTTGAGGTTGATGAGGCTAAGTCGAGTAATAGCCTAACACTCCCTCATCCGGGACTTCTGTCAAAGGATGTCGAAGTTTCCTTGGGCACGCGGTTTTTACGGCGATTCATTCAGGGGAATTCTCGAAAATTGCCCGTCTATGACTCATTTGCTTGATGAGTAAAAGAATCCGTTTGTCTTTTCTGAAGAGTGTGTCGATTCCTTTAACACCACTCAAAAGAAGATTGAATGAGGCTCGATCTTTAATTGCTCCCGTCTTGGGACTTCGCCCTTTTGAATGAGTGTGCGATGCTAGCGATTTCGCATAATTGGTGGCAGTCCCATCGGGGCCAAAGAAAAAACAAGCACTTTCAACTATACACTTATGCTAGCAAGACTTTGTATGATACGAGGCTCAACTCAATATCTACTAATACAGAAAAGAATACTTGCAGTAGTGTAGCCTTTGAGATGTTTGTTCATATCTTGTCTGTCAAAAAGCATAGTATATATGACCATTTGATCAAGTATATCTTTGCCAAGAAGGATGCTAAGGCAAGACTATTGCGGTGGATCTTATTGCTCCAAGATTTGACAATTGAAATTCGAGACAAAAAAGGGAATGGAATCTCCGCCGGGCAACCCTCGATCATTGTCACAGATCGATCTACATAGCATCAAGACAAACTCAGAGGAACAAAGAAATCAATGAGACATTTCCTTCGACGCCTCTTGGTTCGATTGCTCTTCATAGATTCCGCACGTACCCCACATGGTTTGCAGACTCACGACTAAATTACCATGCGGGGAAATTCGTGATTAAGGGAATGACATCCCAAAAAAAAATAATTCTTCAAGGATGGTCCACAACTATTTCTGGGTATGATCCATTTCCTGCTTAAGATTGTGTGATCAGGTGATAAGAGTTGTGTTTCTGGCCAAGAAGCTTTAGACTCTTCTCAATGCTTGTCACTTTGGACTATGGGGGACACTATGGTGCCATATTACACAGCATGGAAAAATCTTGATTCAGGATTCTATTGGCCACAATCTACAAGGCATGCCATGACTTTGTCACACGTTGTGAATATTGTCAACGTCAAGGAAAATTAGCAACCGGTGATGAGAGGCCACAAAAACTCCATCCAAGTTTGCTAATCTTTGACATCATTTGCAATATGATTTTTATGTGCGGCCCTCCGTATACTCTCTTTGGATATAGACCATCGTCCTCGCCCCCCCCCCCCCCCCCACCCATGCCACCATACGTGTTTCCATCTGCAAGAGGAAACAAAGTACATACTCGTGGCTGTTGACTATTTTGTATAATGGGTCGAGCAAAAGCGGTCTCCACACCAAATGATGCCCGAGGGTAGTCTGTAAATTTTTGAAATCTCTTGCTCTCGATTTGTGTGCACCCCGAGCTATCATAAGAGATCGCGGAATCACTTCTGCAATGGACCTATTTACAAGGTCATGCTTAAGTATGAGTAACTCACCCGTCTCTTCCAACGCGTATCACCCACAACAAACGGCGGGAAGCTTGTTGGTGTTAAAATCGTGGTTTTTAAAGCGTATTCTTGAAAGAAAACCGATGGGAGAAAAGGCTCCTGGTCGGACAAGCAGTGAACCGCTTTATGGGCCTTCAGCACAGCGTACAAAAACACCATCCGCGCCGCCTGTTACTCCTACTACATATAAGCCTTGTGTACGGGAAGGCATGTCACTACGATCGAGCTTGAAGTCACAAAGCCCCTACTGTGCTATCATGCATACAAATGTTGACTGTTCTAACTGGTGAGGTATCACAAGGAAAGTTCAACTGTACATGAACTAATGAACTTCGTGATCATGCCTACGAAAACTCTTTGATCTATAACGAGAAAACCAAGAGGATCCACGATGCTAAGATCAAAAACCGTGTTTTCAACGTTGGTGATCGTGTTTCCTCTTCAAACTCTAGAATCAGATTTTCTCGGGCAATATTTAAAATCACGTTGGTCTGCGCAGTCCCATTTCACAATGTCCAAGTTTTTTCCTTATGGCTACGTTCGGGAGCTATCTCAAAATCCTGGGACCGGGCACGGGCCCAACGTTAAGTGAATTGGTCATGTATCAAACATTACTTTGGAGGGGACATACCAACCGTGGTTGTCCGGATCTCCTAAACGTTCCCCTTATGGACCTCAATAATCGGGGGACGGGTCATCTGAGCGTCGGGACCCTAAAAAACAAGCGCTTCGTGGGAAAGGAACCCCATGCTTATCGTTAGTAGTATGTAATAAATAAGTGTTTGTGTGTGAGAAGGCTTTCATTTTTCCACCATAGAGCTATATAGTGTTTGTCATATTTTGTGTGCTTTGTATGTCCAGGTATTCCGGCTAGCGAGTGAAGGGCTCTCGATTCTGTCATTTTTAACTAGAGCTTCTCTTATCAGTTATTTTGGGAATTCAGTATCCAAAATCTTATCGACTAAACGTTTATCTTTTGGCATACGTCATAACGGCCTTGATTTACATAGGAACCCTTTGAAACATGAGGTCGATGTTTAGTTCTAGTATGGGGGGGGGAATCTACGCTCTTTGATTTTTGTGCAGTCGTGTTATCACGCAATCCCGTTTTACACAATTTTTGCAAAAATACAAAAAAAAAATGAAAAAATTTAAATTTTCAAACTATAGAATAAGGGTTTTTGTCTTTTTGGGTATAAGAGTAAGAATAAATTTTTGACCCGAAGACAGTCGGGGTGGTTGAGCCCTAGCTAGTTCTTTCTTTTAGGCCTAAGCTTTTCACGAATTCTATTGCTTTGATTTCTAAGTGAAGAACGAGAATGATAGAGTTAAATATAAGTTTATGTGTCAAGCAAGATTCGTCTAAAAATTTATATGAGTGATTAATTGTGTTCTTTTTTCCATAAGCTTCTAATCTAAATCGCTCTATAATAATACGTTCATTTAATTCGGCTAAGTCAAATCGATGTTTTTCCAAAAAACAACACAGACCTCCCTCCCCACAAATTTTCTCCGCCCCCGCACACTCTCGCTCTGTTTCACCCCAGAAAAAAGTTTTTGAAAAGATTTAATGCCAATACTAGCATACATTTGATTTATATGAGCAAGTATTATGTGTCGTGATATTCCACTCGCCTCAACCAGACGGCTTGGTTGTTAACCTAAGGACAATTTTATTCTAGGGCACATGGTGGTGTGTGATGTGTTCTCCCTTGAAGAAAGGTCTAGGTGTAGAGGTTCAAACTAAGACACTAATCCTTAGCCATATAGAAGGAGGTACACGAGAGAGCGAATTTGATTTCCCCTACGTGCAACTGCGCCGTGGACCGCCTCCGCTCGTCACTCAAACTCAAGAACACCGGACGTTGGTTGTGGGAATCACCCTAATTAGGAGCTGACGGCACCAGCGCTATTGTGTTCAAACTACAGCAACGCACCCTTTCCTCCCCACCCAGTCTATAAGAACTTACCTAAAAATACTTCTAAAAAAAAAAAAAAAAAATCACCACTCCCCCCTTCTCTAAAACAAAAAAAAAATACTAATAATCAATAATACTTAATAATCATTAACTCTTTGAAGTTATATCCCAAGTTGCAAAGTCTCGTAATATAATTGTTGTTTCGAGTCACGATTCATTTGTGGGACTCTGAGAATAATTTGATCTTTGGTTGTGTTAAATTCGAGAACACACAGTAATCATTTTATCCATGTCGGGAGTTCAAAAGTTCACAAGTCATAAGTATGAGGGCTTTACACCTAAACTTATATCGACAATGATCTCGTTTAATTGCTTGGCTTAAGACTAGTGAAAAATCGGGGACGATGAAATTTTCCGTCAGGACATCCGTAGATCATTCTATGGACGTTTCTCACTCTATGATCCCATTGTGAGTTAAATAAGAAAGACAAACCATTCAAAAATCCAAAAAAATTAGAGTAGTCAATGTACATACAAAATAATGGTGTTAATCGGGATTTGTCGAAGCTATTGATTCTTTCCTTTGACAAACACTTTGCTACTTTTCAAAGTTATTAGTCGGAGGGGGTCAAGAGTCTTAGTTTTCGTAAATGCTTACTTCATAGCATTGCGTGAGGACACGGCAATACCTTAGTATGGGGGATTTTGGTATGTGCTTAAATACACATACCTTTTACCTTTAAAAACGAGCTGAAATAACCAAAAACGGACTTAAAATGCCAAAGATACGCTTGTTTTGCTAAATGTATTGTGCAGGAACGGATAACCAAGAAAAGGACGAAAAACAAAGCCAAAACGACAAAACCGGACTCGGAATGGAAAAGCTGTGAAGGACAAAGCCAAATCAAAGCCAAAGACCAGAAAAGTCAAAGTCAAAGTCAACTCAACAAATTAACAGTCAAAACCGGAGCCGTAATTGAAGAATACTATTGGTTGCAATCTCAACCCATCTGATGGGCCGGGAAAGCCCAATAGTATATTAATGAAGACTGTGAAGACCAAATGGGCCCTCAATCAATGACAACAGCCCATTTGTGTGCATTTGACAAAGACTGTGAAGACTTTGAAGGCCCAATCTTAGCCCTTGAACAAGCCAATCTCAGCCATTGTACACACAAAACTCACCCAAACCTTACAAGCCCACAAACCCTTATTGGGCCCAAGCACACCCAGTTTGGGCACAAATACAACCAACCCACCCCCCTGGGCCCAAAAAAAATATTTATAAAACTTAAGGGACTTAAATTGTCAATTTTGAAAATTGTTTTATAAAAGAAAAGTGTTTTAAACATGAGAGGGACTGAATTTGTAATACTCCTTTTTCTTCTCTTAAAAAGCAAAAGGGCCAAAACTGCCATAGTGTTAAACTTCTTTTAACTCTTTAACTAAAAAAACAGAGGGGCCATTTGTGCTATCCTTGAAACTTAAAAACAAAATAAAAGAGTTTAAAAAGAAATGAAAAAGGAAGAAAAGAGCAAGGGTTCTTTTTGCCACAATTCCGAACTTTCAAACCTGTTAATAACCACTGTTTGTCTTCTCAAGGTTTTTCCCGCCACCACCTCAAAGCCCTCAACATCACGAGTTACACCCCATTCCTTTACCCACACACTCCTAAATCCAGTCCTAACCCTAAACCCACTCCCACTAACCTGTTTCAAGGCCACGCTGGCGATCCCCCATAACCCAAGAAAAATCAATGGCGGATTGTGATAAAAAAAAGAAACACAACACCAATGGAGGGCTAGGATTTGTTGCTGAGCTTCATCTCACACAAGAAACACAAAGAAAGAAGCTGTGAAAGCCTTGAGACTTCTATAAAAGCAAGAAAAAAAGACAAGCCGAAATTTAGTTTTTAATTAGCCTTTTTTTATTTAACTTTTAATTAACTTGTAATTTAAAGTTTCCAGCTTGCTTTTTAAGTGTAATGTACTATTTTAAAAGCTTAATTCAAGTTTTGAAGTTGATGTTGAGTTTCTTGTGATTTTCAATATAAATTCGTCTTTTAAATTCTTTGTTCATCCTAAAACAAATTGAGTTTGCTTGTTTCTTTATTACCCTGCTGTCACTAACATCAATCTATCTTAATTATTTTAAGTGAAATCAAGTAAAAAAAAAGCTTTTGACTTATTTAAGGGGGTGTTTGGCAAAACCCGAAAATGGGTCAAATTTGTGTGTGTCATGGGTTACAAACACTCAGCCACCAAGGGCTGAGTGTGTGTGCTTAATTAGGCTAAAGAGATCATAACCTTTAGTAAAAAAATTTAGATTTTAGTAAATATTCACTTTCTGGCAAGATTTTTACAAGGAAAATAAGCTCAAAAGCTTAAGCTGCTTAGACAGCTTAAGCAGCTCATTTTTGAGCTTATTGTAGTCACAAAAGACCACTTTAAAAGCCATGTTTTCTGTCCCTTTCACTTTGACAAAATAAGTCAAAATTTTGGCTTTGCACTTTTCTTGAAAAACCCCAACTTGTAGCCCCAAATTCAGCAGCTATTTATTGTTTTTAAAAGCTAAGTTTTTGAGCATAAGCTCATTTCCCATATCTCTAAATCTGTTTGAGGTTGGTTTCAAAGATTAAGCCATTTTGAGCTTATTTGGCTTAAGCCAAAAAGCCCCTTATTTCTGTTGGCAGTTTACCCTGGTGCTGAGGTCAGATTTCAAGACTGATTTTCTAGCTTATTTAATATTAGAGTTAGGTGTCTTTTAGCTTCTAGGTGTAGCTTATAGGTAGGGCTTTAGGATTCTATGGCTTATTTAGGTTAGTAGCAATTAGCTTATTTTAAATTTAGTCTTAAAATGAGCACTTTTTCAGTTTTTTTTAAAAATCTGTTAGTTTAGCTTATTTAGCTTATAGCTTATTTTAGGACTTATACTGTTAGAGATTAGCTCACCCTAGTAGCTTAAGCTTATTTTTATATCTATAGTCACTTTTCAGCTTATTTGGTACCTCCTAGATTAAAGAAAAAAAGCCAATAAGCTCTTTAAGCTTATTTGAGTTTCTGACTTAATCAAGCTTGTTTACTGGCTTATTTATTCACTTTCAGCACTTGAGCTTTTTACAAAAAAGGTTCACAATAAGCCCCTCTATAAGTTTCATCTTTTGACTTTTTGAAAATAAGCTAATTGGACTTACTTTGTACTTCGGGGTCCCCTTCAGGGACCATTTATATAATTTTCAAATTACAGGTTAACAATGTTAGTGCCCATAGTTAGTTGTCTGTTTCCCTGTTAGTCCTTGTTACCTCGCACTGTTAGTCCCCTTAGGTTAACTTCGTTAGTTATTTAATTTAATTTAATTTAGTTTTAGGGTTAATTTTAATTAGTTTAATTAATATAAAATGCTACAGTAACTTTTAGGGCTTTTTATATTTTTAGATTCTTCAACTTTTTCTTTATTTAATTTGATTTTTTCAGATTTTTTGTAGTTATATTTTCTGTCTTTTTATATTTAATTAGTTTTAATTAGTTTTTAATCTTAGAAAATTCATAAAAAATACAAAAATTAACAAAAAAATATTTTTCTTTTTTATAAAATTTTCTTTAATCAGTTAGTTTATATTAAAAATATAAAAAATTATGTAGGGTAATTTTTGCTAAAAATTCAGTTCCGGGCTCGTTCACGAGTTCGACTTTTTCGTTTCTTACCGTTTTGTTCGCTTTTTAACTCCGATTTTGAAATTTTTTACATTTTCTTTTAAGTTAGAATATTTTTAATTTATTTAAATTTTAAAATTAATTTTATGACTTTATTTTTGTAATTTTTAGTTTTAGCTTGCGATTTAATTCCCGGTAGTCTATAATTGCATGTTTAATTTAGTTTATTAGTTTTAATTATTCTAGTTAAGTATTTTTAGCCTAACTATGTTCCCCGTAGATTTCTTAGGATTTCATTTGCCATTATTTATGCTCCCGTAGTTTAGGTATTTATCCGTATAACTATTTTTGTTCCCTCGTTAGTCATATTTAAGATTCCATTTTATCCATTGCTTTTGGTTTCCCGTAGAATAATTTTAGTTTTCTTTATTAATTTTAGTTTATCTAGTAAAAATCAAAAATCATTTGTTTTTCTCATTCAAATCATCAATTCATTGTATCGATTTACCATTCCAGCTCGTTGATTTTTCTCGTTGGGGATTTACGACCCGAGAAAACTCTATACTACTTCTCGGTATCATTGACTCTGCTTTCAGACTATCCTTACTATATATTTGATATTTTATTATATTATATGTATTTTAAGGTGTAGTCTGAGCGGATCAAGATGTCTCTTCTCTAATGTCGTAGGGTTCCTTTTATACACTAAGGATAAACCCTAACAGACTTACAAAACGCGTAAAAGATAATGCATATCTTTTCCTATAATATCTCATGCATATCTCTTAAACGGTACTAACTATTAAACGGTACTAACTATTTTGTACTGGCGGTACAAACTAATACTAACAGTACTAACTATAACTGTCGGTACTTTCTATTACAACTAGCGGTACTAAGTCAGGAAAGCATAATTCCCAACAACATACATTACACTGCGTTTCAGAAGTGTTTGGTAACAAAGCAGACAAACATTTTCTTTTCTTAAGAACAGTCTAGGAAGGGTGACCAAGTCTTGAATACCATGTGTGAGGTTTGCCGTTATTGTACAAAAATGTTGAGGAGATTGCTGAGGGTATAGGTGGTAATGAAAGAGACTATAGATCATCACAAAGGCTTTCAAGTGCAATCCTCTTGTTATGGTCCTAAAAAATGCATTGTGATGAAGTTAATGTGAGAGTAATTTTGGTTCCATGTAGTAGTTTGCTAGCTGAGATGATGTTGTAGGTGAATGTTGATATGTAAAAGACATTGTGTAGGAATGTATTTGTTTATTATGACTGACCTAATGATTGACACTTTTACAGTTTGACCATTTGGTATTGTGACTCTTATGGGTGTAGTGCATTTGTGTATGTTGTGCATGATTTTGAGAGTTGTGGATATGTGATATGTGGCCCCATTGTCTATAATCCAAGCAATCTGTTGACAAGTAATAAGAGAAGCAATAAATTTTGGCAATTTAGTACTTTTGGATGAGAATATACCATGTAGAATATATAGTTGAGTTTGTAACATTTGGAGGACTTGATTAAGCTGATTTTGAAGTTGTTCCATTATAGCTGAGACATGTGTATCAGGTGGTGCATTGTTCTATCTTGAAGTGCTTGCCTTCTTAGTTTCATTTTGTCCCATAACTTGTTCACAATCCTTTTGTAATATTATCCTGAATTGAATTGCTTTATGGGTTGCGCCTTGCCATATAGAGGATGGCCAACTGGATAACCAATAATTTTATAACATTCCTCTTGGAGATGACCTATTTTCCCACAATTGCCACAATAAACACCTTTTTTGAAACCGCTCCTTCTCTCTATACCAGTCTGTGTTGACCTTAGTGTGGTAAACCTTGAATTTTGGGTGTTTTGGACAATATACCTCTGATTGTATGAACTACTTACAGCAATGTACCTTTAGTTGTTGGAATAGCTGTTTAGAATAGTGGCAGTTGTTGACTTTGGTGCAATGCCTTTTCTTTGTTGTTTCTCTTGTCTAACCGTAGTATAAGCTTTTTCTACATTTGGCAATGGTTGCATAAGCAAAATATGTCCTCTAATATTTGAATAAATCTCATCCAATCCCATCAAGAACTGTATAAGCCTCATTCTTTGATCTCTTTCAAATTTAATCCTCCCATTTGCACAATTACACCAGCATAAACATAAGTATGGTGCCTCCAAAGCATCAAATTCATCCCAAAGGCCTTTTGATTTGTGATAGTACATCTTAACTGTGTAGTTTTCTTGTTTCAGATGAACTATATCATTACTTAATTGATAGATCCTATGACCATAATTTGAGCATAATTTTCTTGTAATTCTAACTATAGCTTTGAAACTGAATTGATGACATTCAAGTTATTGCCAATTATGTGAGAATTCGTATTTTCAGGTAAATAAATTTATTATAATTTATTCTTATTTTTACCGTTAAGTAAAATTTTTATTTTTACTTGTACCCGATTCGGAAATTTCACGTTCCTAGTCAAGTTGGAGTCGTGCTTGGAATATTGATCCGTTTTAGCATTTGAGAAATCGATAAATCTCATATTTTAGCTTCGGAAGCTTAATTATCTTTATTTTAGTAATTCTCTAATTTGATTTTTCCAAACCACAAACACAATTATTACCCAATCATTAGCATTAAATGAACCTGGAAAAATTAGCAAAATCCTAACCCTAATTTGTTTAAACCTTTTTCTTTCTTTTCCACTTTATTCGCAATTCGGCAAACAAGAAAAACCCCAAACAATTTTTCAAACCTCTCCTAAATTTTTCCAACAATTTATCTGAGTTACATATGATATATAAAACCTTAGAAAAATATAAAATCAAGTGTACAAATATATTGGCGAGTTCATATTTATTTCGAAAATTAGGGTTTCAATATTCTTGTTTTAATTCATATTATCAATATAACATGCAGGATATTTTCCTACTTATATTATGGATTAGAGATGATGAAAACGTGAGATACCAAAAATCTCCGCTGATGATCCTTGATGATTTTGCTGAATTTATATACTCGTTATTAATTTCAACCAAAACAATTACCACCATCGACCAAGCAAATCCACGATCTTCCCACTTATTTTTTCCCACCTTATTGATCTCCAAAACACCGTTAGAAAAAGGACAGCCCTGGAAAAAATCTGATGCCGCTATTGTTTTTTAGGGTTTCTAGTTTTTATTTAAGGATTTAACAAATAAAAATGCATAAAGAAATTAAATAAATATTTGGCTGAATTTTTGGCTTTTCAAAATAGATAAATCAATTTTGTAACTTGCCAAAATAATTTTTAAGTACTTAATTCATTTTAATTTAATTTGTAATTTGTATAAATAAATAAATATACATAATTCGGCTTATATATATACATAAATATTAATTACTTTTCTAAATAATATAAGGTATTTTAAATCTTACATAAATTTCATAAATTTGTCATATTTTATTTTAATAATGTTCTAGAATTAAAATGAAATTTATGCATGCTTTTATGTAATTTTCTTGCATTAGGGGTATTTTGGTAATTTTACACTTGTTGATATTTTTAGGTTTTACATTGCACTCTCAAACTTGCTCACCAAGTTCTATTCGACTATAAAAAGGGGTACCACCTTTCATTCTAACTCACACCAACACATCTTCTTCTATTACCAAACATGCAGAAAACCTCTATTCAAGAAGGTCCAAGAGTCCCACCAAGAGCAATACTCAAAGAAAGTATTGAAACCTTGAAGCCCCCAAGCCTTGTCCTAGGCGTACGAACCTATTTCAAACCATACGACCCGTTTTTAGCCATTTTCCGATCTCAAAGATCAAACTCAGGTTATTATGAATCTTCATACCTCTCTATATTCATATAATGTTCATATGATCATGCATGAACACTTGTTAAAGCTTCTTAACTAAAATTCTATGCGTTTTCTTGTTTTGATCTAAAACTGAACCCATAAACCCTAATTTTATGTTTTTCTCTAATCTAAAAGTTATAATGACTAAATAATGTAATAATCCATCTTAACTAATGTTAATATAACCACTTTATTGATTCTTGAAAGAATTTAAAATAAAAACCTACACGTTTTCGTTTAAAAACCCTAATTCGACCCGTTTTGATTTCTAGCTTAACGAATAGTTATTTTAAACTTTTGTTACGTTAAACCTTCATATTTTAGCTTATATTAATAAGCTATAACTGTAAATTAATTTTCATATAGAAAAAATAACATTATTATAATTTTTGAACCTTGTTTGTAAATCATTTCATGATGAAGGGGATATACTGTAACTTGATAACTTATAATACAAGGACTATTTTTGCCATATTCTAAAATTATAACTATAGGGGTCTATAACTTTCTGAAACTTATAACTAAAGGGACTGAAAATGTCATTTTATCAAAGTTATAACTATAGGGGTCTATTATGTCACTTTCCAAAGTACAAGGTTTACTTTGTACATCTTTTAAACTAGAAGGACAAAACTTGTAAAAGTGAAACTCTAAGGGTATATTTTGCCTTTTTTCATTCTTAAGGGTCTAAGATGTAACATTTTGAAAAAGTGTAAAAATGTGTTCAAAACCTTATTAGACATAACTTTAATTAATGCTTGATGTGCTTATCATTTCCAGATATTGAGCAAAACGCTTAAAACCGATTATGTTATAACCAATACATAATTCATCATCAATGTGCTTTTAAAAATCCTGTCCCGAATCTATATCGTATCACAATATTAGGGAGCTTCATATTAAGGGGTTTCATCTTGGTATTACTTTCTGACTGAGTTGTTGGGTTTACGATTTAAAGTGCCCTAGCTCCTCAAACGTTTACTGAATGAGTTCTGAAATATAATGGCCCGAACGGTGATACAATAATTCCAAAATCTCCAATCAAACTCATAACAATATTAAACTTTTAGAACCAAAGTTCTAGAGTACAATCTTCCTAAGACTTGACATATTTACTCAGGTTGCGTGACGTGGCTGTTTACTATCATTTTGCTATATCAACCTTCCCTGTTAAGATTGTGATAAGGTCATCAGCTTTCATTTTGGAATATTTATTACAACTACCTATCAGGTGAAGTTCATAACCTCGCATTTACTTATTTACATGTTTTATAAACCCGCGAGGGGGATACATGCTTGTTACAAACTCTTTTACATACTCGTTTATCTTATAACAATGTGATTACTTTTCAAAGACTTAATGAGTTCATAACCTCACATTTCAATCTTTTAAATACTTTATAAACCTGTAATACCTGCTATAAACCATGAATACAAGTATTTTCTAAACTATATGCTATCCTGATATATTATTGCCTAAGTACATGGAAAAATCACTTTGGGTAGTATCTCACAATATCTCTTTGGGTAGTATCTCCCAATATCTCTTTGGGTAGTATCTCCTAATATTTCTTTGGGTAATATCTCCTAACATCTCTTTGGATAATAGTGTAACACCCCTATTTTTACAATATAGCAGCAGAAGCTAATCTGGGGGTATTACTTCATGGATACAACAATCATAATCATAGAAAACGACTCAAAAGAGACGTTGTTGGAAAAATTTAGTTAT
>BQNB010058150.1:0-37894 GCA_026074375.1 Tanacetum coccineum
TTTCCATTCAAGCCTCGTTGGGACATAACGACCCAGAAACACTCTATACTACTTCCGGTTATATTGATTTCGCGAGATTTTGATCCTTGTGATATATTTATATTTATTCATATTTATTTATATATAAAAAGGAGTAAGATCGCGCGAGTCAGATATCACATATGATATCACATGGTCTGTTTTATTGGATATATCATATATGATATCATATGTTCTTTTTGCTTTTTGTCATGAAACAGCTTATTTATATTTCATTTTCATTTTTTTAATTTCTTGTTTTGCTTACAGACATATGCAAGACTTTATAAAGGAACAAGGCTGATAATCTGGTTTCAAGAAGAAGAAGACTTGGTTCAAGAATAAGAAGACTTTGTTGATTCAATTATAAATCCATCAAACTGATTCAGTTTTTTTCACATGTGATGTGCTAGGAAATCATATATGATTTTACATTATTTTTCTTTTCATTACAATTATCATATGTGATATTTGAAAGTAACATGTTTAATGTTTGATTTTTAAATAGACAAGTGTTAGAAATGCTCTTTTACTTGATTTTGGTTGATGTGGATCTTACATGAATGTGATTCTATTATATATCAGATGTGATATTTGTATTTTACAATATGATTTAACCTGATCATCACTAATTTATCACACCATCATACTTGATATTTAAACAATGATAACATGTTTCCTGTTCTAATGCTTTTATTGCAAGTGATTATGAATGTGTGCAATAAACTTAAACAAAATAGACATAATATCAAAAATTACATCCGCAAATATTTCACCATTTTCATTTTAGCATACAACATGACGACATACAACCAAGAAAGTTAAACGATTATTACAAGAGAAAAACGTCTGTAGACGTCAAAAATCGTTTGTAGAAGTCAAAACTCCATATGGAGATTACAAGAAAAAAACGAATTATACATTTTGACCGTGAAATGGAAATTCATGTGCTTCTTGCTCCTTTGGATGCTTGCGGTGTTCAAGATGTCTTGAAAACAGTCTTCTCTACACAAATAAAAATAAAAAGATTTAATTTAATTTTCAAGGACATTATCATATATGATATATTATAATGTTAAAAAGTTAAATTTCAAGCAGATTATCATCACAAGTAACTTTTTAAACTAATAATATCAACAAAATCTTCATAAACGTTTAAAACCTAACTTATATCATATATGATATATTATAATATTAAAAAAGTTAACTTTCAAGCAGATTATCATATGTGATATTATACACACAAGTAACTTTTCAAACAAATAATATCAACAAAATCTCCCTAAAAGCTTAAAACCTAACTTATATCATATATGATATAGTATATAAGTTTTTGCAATTTTTTCACGCAACTTATCATATGTGATTTTTCACTAGCACGTCATTTCTTCTCAAAAATCACAATATCGTCAACAAATCATTTCTAAATAGTGAAAACTTAACTTCTAATAACATATTTTCTTTAGCAACATCAACATACTCGATCTAAAGCTTACTTTTTACTATAACATCACTAAATATCAAAATAGAATCAAAATATCTTCATTATAAACTTTACAAACACAATAACTTGAACAAAAAACATAATATGTTCATCACAAACTCTATGAATAGTAGCTTCACTATTTATGCATAAATAACATCAAAATATGTAGATGAAGTGTTTTATACCTGAATTAACGATTTTAAGCTTGTGTTTCAATGATTTTTAACTTGAATCTTCATCTATAAGCTTTATCGTTAAGATTGCTTCTTCAACAACATCATCAAAATCTTTTTCTTCCATTTTTTGATGTGATTCGTGGTTGATTTTTGATGTTTGGGTGTGTATTTTTTGATTGGTTTGAAACTATGTGTTTTGTGTGTGTTTAGTTAGAGAGAGAAAATAGATCTGAAAAAAGGACGGGGTGTGTGCGATTAGGGGATGGTAGGTGTGTAAGGTAAAATGACCGAGATGCCCCTCCGCTTTTTTTTACTAATTTTTCTTTTTTTTAATCAATAAAAATGTATTAATCTCATCCCTTGATTGTTTTGAGATGGATGACTGAGATTTGTCCCCCTGTATCCAAGAAAAGGAGAGTTTCCAATATAACCTCCCCCTCTTTCAAATATATAATGATCATTTTTCCATTATAAGAGTTTTTGCAAATTTTACAAATACGTTGCGGTAATATGTTTGAACTTTAATTCAAATTAATTTTAACGTAAAGACATAAGTGTTATGGATAATTATATGTGGATGTCCTTATCTCCTAATATGAGTTAGAGTTTATATGTAACTAGGAGATAGTTCAAGCATTATCTCTTTGTATCTATATATATATAGACCTATTAGTCAATTGATTAATAACACTTTTCATTCTCTCAAACTTGTGTTCACAACAAGTTATCAGCACGCTCTAAAGGTTTTTTTTCAACTCTCGACAACCGGTGGTTTGTCTTTGTCCCTTTACTTAATATTGTTCGTCTTTAATACTGTTACTTGCACAATGTTATAGCATCAGTTCTTACACATCATATCATGTACTACGTATAATTATACAATTGATGCACTCATGACCACTCAATCAATACATATATTTGTTTGCCGTATTTATTCACCGTATGCTTTTATTCAGTTTCTTTGTTGCTTAGTTTGTTTGCAAAGTACAATATCACTATTTTAATAATTTATGCATTATTGTCTCATCTGTTTTTATAGACTTTTGTACGAATCGAGGAAACATGCATATATAATGTACAAATCGGTGAATCAATATGCTGAGTAATACAGTATGTAGACTTATGTGTTTCATTGTTTTCATCATATGCTTTTTGCTTAGTCATCATATATTTATTTCTATATGCATGGTTGATCATTAAGATATATGTAGTATAACATTATTACGATTGGTATTATCAGTTATTAGGGCACGTACTTATTCTTTTAATTGGATTATATTGATATTTAATGTGCTTATAATGTGACCATTTTTATGGATAACGTAACTCTTATCTATTACGCATTACATCATGATTGGTTGGCATTATTTAATGAAAGTAATCTTAAAGTTGAGAATATTTTTGTGATGATTTAATCTTGAGTTTATACATATATGCGACATACACCGTTTATGTTTGATATATATATTTTTTAATAAGTATTTTGCTGTCGTTGATGGCTATACTGTTTGTGTGGATAATGTTTTCTGTTAATGGAATACACGTCTTTGTGATTCTTGTGTTTTTCTCTTTGTTTGTTATTTTTCTTTTGTGTGATGCACATACTTTGCAATTTGAGTTATATATTAACATGCGCGTAGTGTGAACGTATAGTTATCATGGAACAAAAGCTCGAAAATCTTGCTATTCTGGATCTCGACATCAGTGGAAAAACTTATTTGTCTTGGAGGTTGGAAGCAGAGACATACTTAGATGCACATGAGCTTGGAGATACAATTCAAGCGGAAAATGTAACAACCTCCATGTAAAAGGCAGCAGCGCCTCATATGGTCCAACCCATTTTTTTAATTGTCGTCCCGATATTTATTGCAACCGGTTGCTTAAACACGTGTGATCATCAAGTCAAAACGCATAATATTCCACTTAGACCACCCATTTACACCGATGCAAATCCATCTCTCTAGATAAATTTCTATGAGAATGGAGGATTAGGCCTGCGAGTATGGTCATACCCTTTTGTAAGGAGGCTCAGGCCTGCGAGTATGGAAGCGGTACCGAAAACCCGCCATGGCTGCAACCACATGGTCGCCCTGCCAAGATACGGGTTTCGACACACCATGCTTACCAAAACAACAAAGGCAAACAAATCTCGCAAAGTAAATCGTACCCCAAAAAAAACACAAATGCAGATTCTAATCATCATTGCCTCCAAGGTCAGCCCATCTCATTTTTATACTAAGCTGCCATGATATAATTGAAGCAAGTATGTTGGTTCATTGCACTTTTAATAGAAAATGGCGTCGATCAACATTGCAAGACACCATAAGGTCAAGCAAACTAACAAACCCATACCAAAAAAGACAGTTTTTGGAGGTTACTGAGGCGAGAGATTCTCGCACTCAACCATCCTTCCACCCTACACAGCCAGAACAAATTCACGGGTCTCAGCAACCTTAACCTCATCTTCTTTTAGAGAGAGAGCAACAAAGATCGATGAGATATGTTTTTTAGAGAGAGAGAAAAAAATTAAGAGAGGTGTGTGTTGAGATCTGTTTCAGAGAGAAGAGGTGTGTGTTTTCAGCAAGCACTTCCTATCACATTTCAAACAACCGATATCAATTATTCCCTTCAATAGATATTTGGTCCTTGCACGTTTTACTAAGTTACGCTGACTTAAATACATGACTCGAAATGGAAAAATTTGGAACGACAGTTGTATTTACTACAGGTCTAGGAGGCGCACCATAGCATTAGGTCCAAAGGACAAAATTTAGACCATTTATTAAGATCCAATTTTCGCTAAGAAAC
This sequence comes from Tanacetum coccineum, assembly GCA_026074375.1. Classification (NCBI taxonomy): domain Eukaryota; kingdom Viridiplantae; phylum Streptophyta; class Magnoliopsida; order Asterales; family Asteraceae; genus Tanacetum; species Tanacetum coccineum. The sequence continues at coordinate 4,489 of BQNB010058150.1, forward strand.
GAATTTGTACGCACTTTTACATCAGGGATAAACAACACAAATTTCAACTGAAAGAAATCTAGAAATTCAGTTTGGACATTTAGTTAATAGTACATTCATTGATTCATTTACCGTTTGGTTAAATGTTCTTTTGAAGCATGTAAATCAATTCCATAATTCAGAAACCAAAAGAATTAAAAGGATGCTTACTTTCAGATTCAGAATCCAAACCCTTTTTTCCTCATCATTTCTCCTTGATCGAGCCAATTTTTTTCCTATAACAAAAGATCAACACATAAATTCAACCAATGAATAATAAACCAAAACCCCTAATCTTTTTCGTATAAATCAAATTTAATACATAGAATCCTTATACGTCCCACGTACCCAACAAATCCCCTACAAATGTTTATTAATAATTAGTAATAATGCTACCCCACTGATCACGTATGTATACATGTAGCTAAAATGTTATAGAGTTACAAACATGCCAGCCAAAGAGTCGAAAAGACTCTTGATTTCTTAAGCGTCCTTTGAACTATGTCAAAATAGCAATACAAACTTTTTTGGAGTAAGGCTCAGACAAAGAAATACGATGTATTCAGGGAACCAAAATGGTTGCATCCACTCGCATGACGTGGCTGCCTCGCTAGTCTAGGTACACCATGAAACAACGCGCCGTTAGTGATAGATGTCATCATCGCCAACAAATACCCAACAACATCAATTACCACAGACTTCTTCTTTGTCTAAAAACACAGATCTCAACACACGCCTTTGTCAATCTTTCTAGCTCTCGTCACACGCCATGGACAACGGCAATGAAAGATATTATAATTGATATCCGGTTTTTATGTGCGCGGTGCTCAAACATGGGCACAAAACATATGCATGCCAAAAGGTGAAATCATAAGCAACCACAAACAAACTGCTTCAAAACGGCGTGAGCATATTTGATATAGTTATAAGCATTAGCTGTTTTTTATTTTCTGACAGCTCATACACGGGCAGAAAACATGCGCATGCCTAAACCCGAAAGCATAAGCAAGCCCAAACCATCAATCTTACATAAGTGTGTCACGCCATATCGAACCTCATCGGGTAAAAGGGGCTTTGACCCGACGTGGCTGCAAACACGTACTCGTGTTGCCCCGCCAAGCTAGGCCTGATCCATCAACCCAGCAAAAACCCAATCCAGGCATACATCCATGTAATATATCCACGTAGGAGTTACATGTTTACAGATCTTAACCCAACCAAAAACACATACCTCTTATCTCTCCCAAACAGGTTTCAACACACCCCTTTGTCAATCTTTCTAGCTCTCGTCGCACGCCATGGATAGCGGCAACGAAAGATATTATAATCGATATCTGGTTTGCGGCGCTCAAACATGAGCACAAAATGTAACATCCGGCAATTTTCGGAATATTAAATGACTATTTTACCCTTTGACTTTTTGACTTTTGGTCTTTTATTGTCACATAAAAGCGATTAGCGCGTAACCGGTAATTTTTCGGAACATATTTAAAGGAGATATATGTTATTCCTAAGTTGATTTATCAAAAACGAGCAGCTAAATCACGTTTTCATTATTCGGACTCTAAAGCAATTTGATGTAAAACGACATTCCGGACAACTTTTTAGTTTTGCCCGAGACCCGAAAACAGACAGAAGGTGACTGAAATGCCCTCGCAAGATTTTAGAAACAAGAAAATAATTAAATTATATTTAATTAACACTTTTTATTAAATAAAAATGTTTAATAAATTAGTCATCATTTTATTCAGTAACATTTGTTGAAGACGCAAATATTCAAGTAAAAGATCCTTTTACGGACAAAGTTTATCGGAAGTATACAAATAAATAATAAACGTTTTAAATAAATTTTATAAAACGTTTATGAAAATTAGTCGAGTGAATACTCGTTTTTATGGGAAAAATTATTTGGAACGCAATGGCGCAAGTTTCGTGTTATGAATCATTCATTAACTAGTCCAAACGAGCCCCGAACCATAAACTAACAAAGATTACACGTTTGGTCCCTGTGAAAATATTTACAAATTAACCCTCATCTTTTGTGACTTGCCACTCTTATTTATAACTTTTAATATATATATAAAAGTTATAATATTTATTTCATTTCATTATATAAAAACACACACACACACATCCCTTTTCTCTCTCAAAAATCCGGCGCCCTCCCCCCATGTTTTCCGGCCACCGAAAAACTTTTCCGGCGAGTTTTCCGACCAAGTCCCAAAAGCCTCCCCATCACCCGATCTACTCGATCCACTAGTCCACGCGCCATCACCATCTCCACCACCTGCCACCGCCACCCTGCTGTCACCACGACCACGTCACCACCACACCACCACTGCTACCACCTCACCTCCATCGAACGCCATCATCACCACCACGATCCACAATCACCGCCACCATCAACATCATCATCACAGCCGCCGCTGCCACACCACCACCACCTCCTCACCACCACCGCACCACGCCACCAGCCAAATAGGGTGTGTTTGGCTCGACAGAAACCAACCAGGGTGCGTTGGTTTTGGGTTATAAAGAATGGGGTGCGTTTTTGTTGTGGTTACGAGAATAAGGGTACGTTTGTTTTGGCAGCCACTGGCTACGCGTGCGTTTTGGTTGTGGTCACGTGAATAAGGGTGCGTTTGTTTGTTCTATTTAGCACCGAAGGGTGCGTTGGGATTCGGGTCAGCCGCATCGGGTGCGTTGGGTTTGGTATTTGCACCAAGAGGTGCGTTTGGTTGGCTGCCACCACCACAAGGGTGCGTATGGCAGTCACCACCATCGTAGGGTGCGTTTGAATTGGTTCTAAAACAAGTAGGGTGCGGTTGGTTTTACAGAAACGCAACATGGTGCGTTTGGATCTGGGTTTAACACCAAATAGGGTGCGTTTAGCTGTTGTAATAGCCGTTAGGGTGCATTTGGTTTGTGATAAACAGAAAAAGGGTACGTTTGGTTGGAAAGAATCAGCACAAGTGTGCGTTTGGTTGGACATAATTGTAATAAGGGCGTGTTTGGTTTTAGCAGAAATATACTAAGGGTGCGTTTGGTTTATCAGAAACGACATAAGGGTGCGTTCGGTTTTAGAGACAACCTTTAGGGCGTGTTGGATTTATAATAATCGATTAATAAAATTATTACGAGATTTATAAATATAAAATCGGATATATATTGGTGGTTTAAAATGGTTAAATAAATATGATATTTATTATTTTGTTTAGTTTGGATAATATATATATATATATATATATATAATATCTAAAACATGCGGGTGTTTGAAATATTAAAACGCGAATAATTGCAACATATATTGATTAAGGGAAAACGTTGAGTTTTGCGAAAATAGGAAACTTGGTATAACGAATAGTTCATGCCGAAATTATAAAAAGTTATATACTTAATAAATTTCATTATAATTTTTATTATTTTAGAAAAACCGATAAAAGACGAAGTTATATAGTCTTAAGATCGCTAATTTGTAATTATACAATAACCAGATAAACGAACGAGAACTACACTTTTGTAAATGGGACAACTAGTTTAACTAAGACCCGTCGAGGAAACGAATACTAAATTATAAAATATTATTTTATAATTCCCGATTAATGGACAAAGTAAAGACTTTAAAACGTGTGTTTACTTTTATACTAGAACTTTTATTTAATTAAGTGGTGATTTCCGAAAACATGTCAAACTGTTTGGTTTAATTATTTACTCACACTTCTTATATAATACTTGCAAAGTATTATACATTTCATATTAATCCTTGGATTGTTTGTCTTTGTCATATAATTCACAGTATGAGTTATATAATTGTTATTTTTCATAAGTAATATATACGGCATATATTACACACTTTGCGTTTACTTTCGATTTATTTTATTTAACCAACCACCAAACTACTACAACTTGAAATCTAAATCTTTTATCAACGTGTCGCGTTGAGGTGACTATCCATCGGGAAACCCAAATTCATTATCCTAGGCTAGTGGGACTTAGCAGTTAAGCTGCAACTTCTTGGTCGAGCCGTTCCAGTTTCTGTTTTGTCTTGTACTCAATGTGTACATTCCCGCCAATCATTCTTCAACATCGATGTGAGTTTATAGCCCCCCTGTTTTTACTGGTTTTACATATATTTTTGGGGTGAGAACATGCTTGTTTACAAATGCATTTACATGGTTGATTACAAATTGGTTTACATATTTATTTATATATCTCGCGATGAGATACAATACTTGGTCTAATTTTTGAGCGTGAACACTCGCTATAACTTGTTTATACACTCATATGCATATCTCACGGTGAGATACAACATTGGTTTTTACTTATGGATGCAACAATTATACTTTTACTCGAATGATTATGGATTAGCTTAGGTTGCATGAACTGTAAATCACTTGGAGGGTGAGCGCGAATGTTATGAAATAGATCTATTCGGGATTGACAATCCCCGTTCGGGTGATTAGCTATCACTGGGCAAACGAGCGTTAAACGATGTCACAAATTCGATTGGTTGAGTCTTTGATGGCCAACAATTACATACACATGAAAATTTTTCATAAAAAATGCCCGGGTGTTCTTGGAGGGGACACCTATGATGGGTACATATTATTTTCATTAATGCCCGGGTGTTCTTGGAGGGAACACCTACGATGGGTACACTCTTACTGTGCCTTGAATAAAGTGGCATACATACAAGTCTACGTCGCAGTTTCATGAACTTAGAGTAATTGTAATCATTGTTTTATACACACATGAATATTTACTGTGCCTTAAATAGAGTGGCAATACATACTTGAAACATTTCGTGATATTTTCAATTATCATGCATACTTTGAACGATTGCGGTTCAACGTTCATACGTACATTTTTGTGACTATTTGGGGATTGAAATGGTCATGCATACTTTACAACTATTTGATTTCTAAAAATCATACATACATTTTGGAAGGACATTTAAGGATTTAAATGGTCATACACACTTTACAGAACCTTGGTTCAACATTTATACTTAAACAAATCTATGAACTCACCAACTTTATGTTGACACTTTTTAAGCATGTTTTTCTCAGGTGAATTAGATGCTTGGCCTACTTGATGTGCACTGGAGTCTAAATTTGACAAGATTTCATTCATGGATTTCTACTTACATACAAATGATCAAATCTCGTTGGGTTGTTTTCAAGCTTTTCATTGTGATGCAATTATGGGACAAATGTTATATCAATTTCAAGGAAATCAACGAGATTACTTTTCAAACGACACATTTAGAGGTCGTTCTCTTGTATCTAGCGCTGTGTATTATGAAGTAACGCCCCCGGACACATTTCCGCTGTGACACATTTTTGGGGGTGTTACACAAAACATATGCAAGCCAATTTTGACAGCTCAAACATGGCAGAAAGCATGTGCAGGCCAAAACCCGAAAGCATAAGCTAGCCCAAACCATCAATCTTACATAAGGTTGTCGAGCCACATCAAACCACATTGGGTAAAAGGGGCTTTGACCCGACATGGCTACAAACACATACTCGTGCTGCCCCGCCAAGATATGGTTCGATTTCACTCGCAAAATAAGTGGATTTTTTTATTATTATGTTGAAGTACACAATGGCTAAATTACACGATTGCTTAAAGTGTAACAATTCATACACTATCAGTCGGCTTATTTTGCAGCCAATGAGCATAACACCATCGTCGCTTAACCGTCGTATCGTCGCATGCCATGATAGGGGCAACAAAAAGAGCGGTGGCGTCGAAGGAGCATAAGCCGAAAATATGAGCAAGCCCAAACCATAAATCATAATTTTACACAGAAAGAACAAAGCGAGGTTTCAATTAACCATAAACATAATGAAATCAAACAAGAAAACATATACTTTCTTTTTTCCAAGGTAAATATTGCAAAAAATAGCCAGCAAAGCAAATAGGCAACCATAACTGTGCCACCAAAAGAACCACCACCACAATTAAAACCAACGCCATTAGATAGAAACAACAATTTTATCATCGAAACCACGACCACGCCATGATTTAGATAGTCCGCAAACCTCGTCTTCTTTTAGAGAGAGAGCAACAAAGATCGGTGAGATCTGTTTTAGAGAGAGAGAGAAAAATTAAGAGAGGTGTGTATGAGATCTGGTTGAGTTTGAGAGAGAGAAGAGGTATGTGTTTTTTGGTTGGGTTGAGATATGTAAACACGTAACCTCTACGTGGATGTATTACGTGGATGTATGCCTGGGAAAAAACAGTGGGGCGGTTTTCTGGTGGGTTGGTTTTCTGGACGGGTTTTGCACATAAATGCTTTAACTTGGCACATTTATCAATTTCTAATCTTTGTATATAAATGTATAATATACTAAAAAAAAGTTCCTCGTATATATGTTTTTCCTTTTGATCTTTCTTTCCTTGAACTCTAGGAGTAGCTCTCTCTAGAGCATCCCCCTTTATGTTTGCATGCCATCACCTAATCACCATAGTTTAATGCAACCAAATGGGTACCGGAAGAAGTTGGTTCCAAAAATGTGAAAAGAATAATGATTGAAGCTATAATAATGTACCATGATTAAAGTCCACAGAAGGACTCCTCAATCAAGAGGTGCACAATCTTAACCTCTTAAAAATCTCAAGAAATATTTCCTTGGCATCTATGAGAAAGGTTTTTGGATCTACCACACCATATATATCAATCTTGGTACTTACTTTAGAATTTAGGGGGTGTTTGGCTAAGCTTATATGATGGGCTTATGAGCTTATTAGCTTATATGTGTTAAATAAGCCGAAACTAAGTGTTTGGCTAAGCTTGTATGACTGGGCTTATGAACTTATATAAGGGGGTTTTGGTAAGCCCAAACTTTGTGGCTTATATAAGAAGGGGTGGGCTTATATAACAATATTATATAAAAATATTTTTATACCCTAATTTAATAATTACACCCATTTTATTTTTATGTACTTTTTTGTCATTTTAACTTATTAATTATATAAGCTAAACCAAACACTTAGCAAGGGCTTATGAGCTCATGATATATAAGCCATATGCGGCTTTTATAACATAAGCATAAACACAATTCATAAGCTTATGAATGATATCTATTAACATACAAATGAGGGAAAGAGAGGTGATTTTAGTGAGAGGGAGAGGGTTGGATGAACACTTAGAGAGAGAAAGTAAACATGTAAAATGGAAATGTATTAAGTGTGAAACAAATGAACAACCAACCACCTCTCCAAGGCATGGAGAGGTGTATTTATACTACCTACATGGCCGGCCATGGGAAGCTATGTGGGCTTTCCATGGGCCTTTTGGCCCGATTAGATTTCAATCATTACATTGGACTAACTACGGGATTTGACTAACTATTATTGGTAGTAACCGATACTTTTCGTGTTTCTAACAATCTCCCCCTAAGGGAGGTCACTCCAATTTACCAAAAAACTTAAACTTAGCATACTATGCTTCGACTTTAGTCTTGAGCTCGTAGTCTTTAACTTCAATCATTAACTTGTGAATTGTTGTAGTGATTCTTGACTTTAGGCTTTGACTTATATCATTGGCTTAACACGAATGTGATCTTGAGCTTTCATGAGATCATCAACCAAGCATAATCTTTATTCGCCATCTTATGATCTTTTGCCATCTTGTGAACTTGTGACTTCTGGACCGACATGCTCATACCTTTCTTGAATTGATAACTTGAAAAGCTTTAATAATGCATCTTTCTTGAAGTTCTTTAACTCTAACACTTCGTCGCTTTAAGAAGGACGTACGGTATCAGATTAGCGAAAGTCTTGAAACATGTACTTAAGCTTTTAAGATGTCTTTATATTTGTCGTTCGGGTATGAGCATGTGGTTATGAATCTATGAGATAGCTAGAATCAGGTACCTTCACATCCATCTTTAAATATCATGCATTAAAATAGTTAGCAATAAAGCGAGGGGGGACGAATATGGCTTTGTCATTCGCCCGTGTTTGGTTAGAGTAACCTTCGAATCTGTGAGGATCGACCTGTGATTAGGTAGATTCAATTTTAAGAAGAATCTCCTTGACAGGATTTCAAGATTGCAGTATTGAATCTTTCTAACACATGTGTATTAGATTCATTGTACTCAACATGTTCTCATTATTGGAACGTCTCAAAGCAGACAACATGATAAGAGTAAACCAGTGAATTACTGTCTTACTAATTGAATAGAAAAAATTGATTTGAAAATCAATCGACGTGTCACTTGCTGAAGTAGTTTTGTGATACGTCAAGAGTGTTAATCATTTCAAAAATTCATCATCAATCGTCAATTCATAACCTGTAATAAGTTTGATTCTTATAGAATCGCACCATCGTTGCTTTCTAGTTGTCACAAGTTTGATTCACTTAGAATCTCACAAGTTACCTACCAAGAGCTTGTTTGATGTTGGCTCAAGCAGGATTTCCATCGTCATTGTGAATACTTAAGTATCACTCTGATGTTCTGGCAAGATCACAAGGATAATGCGTAGGACTCTCTGGATATTACTAGTTTTCACAGTGTGTGAGAAACCAGTTCATAATGAATAAGTGTCCTAATAAGATTTATGGATGATCTCTTGGCTCTAGACTCAATAATGCTCTTTTAGTTTTAGTGATCAAAGGCTGGAGCTGATTGCCACCTTTTCAATATCAACTAACTCAGAGTGAGAAAGTCAATAAAAATGCGTGTAATCTCCGTGAGAAATGAAACAAGAGTCTGTTGAGAGACCTTGAGTGGCTAGGGAGGGTTGTGCATAGCGTCACTGGGTCTATGACTGTCTTTAATGTCAGACAATAGCTTAGTGTTTCTGACAGCATATGTATTGACCCGGTTTCTGCCTAAGTGTAGGGAGGGCTTCTTTCTTTTCACCCTTTAACTTAACTTTTCTTTTTCATTCTTCAACCCTTTCAATGCTTATCGAGACTTCATAACTAACACCTTGTTGGGTTTATTCTAGTGTTAGCTCTATCTCAGTCGACATTATTCCTAATTCTCACTTTTTCTCCTTTTGTATCATACCTAAAGACTTCTACACTATCTAGTAGATATCCCTGGGTAGATCCCTCCGGTTCTGGTTGGATCATAAGATTTGAATACCTATGCCTAACCTCCTTATAACTTCATAAATTTAAGTACATGGTCGGTCTTTTGGGTATTCCATCATAATCCTTCCAAAATCATTGAAAAGTTCAATCAAAGTGTTTGATATAAATATCAAAAGATTTACACTTTGAAAGTTTTTCATTATCACTAAAGGCTCCCCCTTAACATGTGCATCGTAATCGTAGTACATGCTAAGTGTAGAGTGCATTGAGTCCATTTTATATGATCACATTTCAGTACAAACTAGATGCAGTTTAATCACATTTTCTCCCCTTATCCAAAATGTTAATCCCTTGATATTTTGGATATCAATTGATTAAGGTACGAGGACAAAATGTTATAGAATAACAATAAGGAAACTTTTAATGCTTCCTTTTAATATTTGAGGGTATATAAGATAGTGCTGAGTACAATAATTTGAATTTTTTTGAATTTACTAAGAAATTCTTGAAAATTTTATACTCGAGCATACCTTATTATCACCATAAGTCTACACTACATATATACATATTCACAAGATTATTATGTACGAGGTTTGACCTTTTAATGATGAGGACATCATATGATAAATCATATGGTCCTTTCCAGCAGCCGAAGGTCTCCCACGTACGGTCTCCCACCAACAAATTTTTCCAAGCTCCTCATGATCCTTCTTTTCTTGAGTTGTTGATCAATAGCTTGAACCATAGCTCCTGCTCTTTCCCTGTCTATGTTTCTCCATACTGTCTAAGGCAGGTACTCTATCCGGATTCGCTTCAGAGTATCATCAAGAGCAGACCGAACATCGTTGAGTGTACCATTACTAAATTTGTGGAGTTCATCAATATGCATCAATCTGTTCTTCTTGTCTTTATTCTAATATATAAAACCTCTAGGATTGGAGTATGTTGTATATGTTGTCTTGCGTTTGATATCTAATATGTACGTATCCGACTTTGTGAGGTTGAGCTTCTTTTAGTAACTTTCGATACCTAATTGAAGATCTTCCACACGGCTTTTGATGACAATGCTTCTTGTAAACATTCGCAATGAGACACCCAAAGCTAGACGTTCCTTAATAGTGAGATTAGCCAGCTTGCCTTGAACTGGAAGATGCAACATGTCTTCGATGTCTTGAAGCCGAAGTCTCTTATAATCACCTTCTTTGAATGTATACAGCTTGTCATCATTTTTACGAACAGTGATCCAGTCTAAATGTTTGTAATTATGCCATTCGACAATCTCAAGCTTTGTTATAGCAATGATTCTATGTATGGAGTAGACATCACGAGCAGATTCCCTGTTTACTACAAATCCATAGAATTGTTGATGTTTTTGTCCCCAGTGAGAGTTACCCCAGAGTGCATGTTTGTCATAGATAATTGGCACTGGACTCCACATGGTGTTTGGGACCAAGTATTTTATCCATTTGATGTGCCCATAATCTGTAGCCTTTGTCTTCGTCACTGAAGTTGTATAAGTTCGGCTTGAGACACCACCACTTAGATATGCAAGATCGTTGTTGATGAGGTGATCAAAAGGTATTACTCGACGACCTCGTGAATTAGGTATCAATGGTAAGGGCTTTCGCACATCATGTGTATATTGTTGTCCTTTAGGGTTGTTCTAGTCTAGTTGATCAGTAGTTGCTTTGTAGACTTCTTCAAAGAAGTATTCTAGCTCCACCAGACTCTTGTACGAGCCTTTCATCAACTCGAATGTTGGACCGACTAATAATTCTGGAGTCAGAGTATCAAATTTGAGCCGATTTAATATGAATGGTAAGAAGTCTAGAGTATCCATTAGCTCATTAAACGACTTACGAGGATCTTCTTTCTGAGCCAAAGTGCTGATCCAAGGTTGAATTGGTCCATGATCAGCAGGCAAAGTCTTGTTCCAATCGAGATTGGGAGTTGGAGGTTTTGCAGGTTTTCAAAACCAATCAGGAAGCTAAGAGGTCTCATCAACAGGTTGATCTTCAGCAAAACCTATTTCAAACTCCTGATGTGCGGGTTCTTCCAAATCTTTAACAGTGTTAACTTGCTCCTCTATTTGAGCAGACTTGCCGGTTAACCTTGTTTTCGACTTGGACCCTTCTGTAGACGAGCCAGTTGACTTAGACGTCTTGTCCTTTGGAGCACTAGTGGACTCAGGTTCTTTTCTAGCTCTCCTTTTTTTGACCCCCGGTTTGATCCAACGGAGGGTTCATCATCTTCATCCTCATCACCTCGATGTCTTTTAAAAGTGACAACAGCTCCATATGTTTCAAGGATGTCTTTGTCAGTTTCATAAGCGTCAACCAATGCTTTGTAGAGAGTCTGCTGTTGAACTGATCTGTTGATTGATTTGTTATTCTCCATTTTATCAATGAGAATCTTCTTCAGCTCAAGTTCAGATAGGCTAGCTGCTACAGCATGAGATGTCTTAGGTTCATTGGATGAGCGAATCAGAACTTCAGCTTCAAGTTGTTTAGTTACTAGCTTCTCAATTCTCGAAAAAATCTTGGAGACTCGCTCCTTAACTTGTACTTTGACTTGCTCCTTGATGATTTTCTTCATCTGTTCATCAAGTTTATTGATGAAGTCTTCATTTTTAGCTTGAGCTTCTTCTCTAAGTCTGTCTGACTGTAGTTGAACAGCTGTTTTTACTGCTTCATTCATCCGTTCGGTAAGGTACTTATCAACAATACCAAGAATTGAAGAAACTGCTTCAGCAAATAGGTTTGTTTGCTTAAATTCCAAGAAGTCATTTTCTAAAGCTTTCACTCTATCTTCAAACTTGAATAAAGAACCAAAGTTTGGAAGATTTTGTAGGGAGGTACTTGGAACAATTGTTGTTGTAGGAACAGGTGTTTGTTACAGAGGTAGAATAAGAGGAATGGGTGGTGGAGGAAGTGTTGTTGCAGATGAAGGAGGTATCTCAACATTAGTAGTGACATGAACATCTACCAGAGAAGTTGACTCAACGTTAAGATTAAGTACGGAGTCAATACCTATATCTAGATTAGGGTTAAGCATGTTGGAAATGAAACCTAATGATACCGAAGAACTCTGCTGTTGAACTTCAGGAGTGACAGCGGTTATTATCACATGAGTATCTTCTATGACTTGTGTAGCTTGTACATTTGTTTGTGGAGCATCTGTCATTTTAGTGTCTTTTCCCTCCAGATTAACGTTCACGTCCCTGTATAATTCATTCACTTCTTCCTCTTCATTTGTCTTTTCGTCATCCAGCTTTTCTTCTTCATCATTACCACCTTGAGTTACTTCATCATATGCTTCATCATCAGTAGATTCAACATGAGAAGGTGTATGAACCCTCAGATCAAAACTCTCTTCTTCATTTTCTTCTTCATCTTGTCTTACTTTTTCATCATGAGTGGAGAACTTGGGATGAACAAAGTCATCACCATCATTGTCTAATCAGTCCATTCATTATCATCATCTTGATCATAATCGTCTTTACTCATACTAACTTCATCATCATCTTCCTCGTCACTGGACTTCCAAAAAATCTGCTCATCTTCAGAGCCATATGTAGGTACATCGGGAACCCCTGGTATAACACCAGTTCCTTCATTTGCACCAGAACCGCTAGCATGAGAGCTATGATAGTCTGTCTTGCTCCTTTTGGTGACAACTTTCATTTGTTCACTCTCAGACAATGCTATTTCTGATAGAGTCTCCAATCCTTAAGCATGTAGCTTCTTCTTTCCTGATTTAGCCACCTTAGCAGTAGCTTTGAGTCTCGTACCTTTAGTCGCAAGAGCAGTCTTTTTTTAGAGATGTGTCAGATTTATCTGCCTTTTTCTTGTACTTTGGTTTTGCTCTTGGAGGTTCTGCTCTAGATGCAACAGTGTAGTACTGCTTGTAGGCTTCAAAATCCTTTAGTTATTGGTTAGTCAATTTATCAGGGAGAATTACACCATATATCTGTGTGTCCTGATGTTTAGAGATAACCCTTATCGTGTTAAACATGGGGTCATCTCTGGCGGTGTGCCAAAACATCTTGTTTCTCCTTGGTATTGACTGATCTTTTAACATGAAGTAGTCTATGATGACTTTGGTGAATCGTGGATAACATATGTCATTGTTCTTCTTAGAGTTCTTGTTCTTCACTTGATGTACTAGGTCTTCCTACAGTAGGTAGACATAATCAACATTCTTCTTATGATACATGCCCCAAATGATTTAAGCACGAGACAAGCGTAGACTGTCTAAACCGGTAGTTTTTCCACTTAGACACCTATTGATGATAGCAGCAAATGATCTTCAGGGTTGATGCATGTGGTTAACATTGACATCTGTTAAGACCTTTATCTCTTCAGTGTGACCAAGATCTCTAATAAAAGAGAGAATTTCCTCTTCAAGTGGGGATCTTCAAATTTTTGACCATAGAGTCTAGGACAAATCTGGAGCATTTCTCTAAAGTTTTCAAGGTTAAAAGTGTGTCCTTTGTTGTTTATCTTAAAGCGAAGTAACTTATGATGGACAAAGATAGTGGCCCAGAACTCTTGCATGTAGATTTCTAGAACATCAGCAATAATCTGAAATGCTTTGTAGAAAGGAGTGAGTTTCAAAGCATCTAATACCACTTGAATAGTAGGTTCCTTGGATTTGAGGGTGGAGCTTAGTCGTTGATTGCATTTCTGAATCATAAGACGGTTAGCAGGAGCAACTAGAGCATCATCCAAAGCAATTTGCTGAGCTTTTATGGTATCCATGATTCTGCTAAGAAAGGATCAATACAGTTTATGTATAACCAATTTTATATAAAACACTATGGAGACCTTTCATGTGAGCACTTTAAGTTGATTCATGATGTGAAAATTTCTTAAGATTAAGGCACTCTAAGACTTTTAGCACTTTCTAAGATCTATTCCTTTTAAAATGACAACTTAGATTGACATAAAATGCTTAAGGTATTTAGGAAACTTGTTGATCATTTAGGAATCAAGTTCATTCTAACTACGTAAAGAATTTTAATATCCTAAGCCTTATTTTAGTTATCCTTGTAATGCTATGTAATTAAGCCAGTTTAACTTGATTAGAGATCATACTTAACCAATTTAATGAATTCCCTAATTAAGATTTTAAATTACCTTTTAAAAAGGAAATTTGATCTTAAGTGTTTTTGGTCTTGAATGATAAGCCGTTTTCCTAAAGTGACTTAATAGTTCGGTTCCTAAAGAAAAATCAGTAGTTCGGTTCACAAAGAACAACTAGTAGTTCGGTTCACCAAGAAAAACTAGTAGTTCGGTTCACCTAGGAAAACTAGTAGTTCGAGTAGTTCGGTTCACGTTGGAAAACTAGTAGTTCGGTTCCAAAGGAAATCTAATAGTTTGGTTCCTTAAGAAAACAAGTTGTTCGGTTCTTTAAGGAAAACTAGTTGTTCGGTTCCTTAAGAGAACTTAGTAGTTCGGTTCTTGAAAAGAGCCAGTAGTTCGGTTCACAAAGGTAACCTAGTAGTTCGGTTCACAAACAAAGCCAATAGTTCGGTTCCCACATAATTTTTCACAAACATGATTTTGAATTTGCAAGTTTCATTTAGCCTTTTTATCATGTAAACACAACATATAAGCACTTATTTCATAGAAGTCACCACAAAAACAACAAAAATTGCATAAAACATTCAAACCGAGTTTGATTATACAACATAATGCATACATTCAAGATTTTACTAATAAGGGTATGTTTTTAATCACTCAAACTCATTCAAGAATATGAAAACTAACTTCCTAACACAAAACCCATAAACTTTTTACAACAATTCACTAAAACCTTATTTTCGCAACTAAGAATCATTCAAATCATAAGCATATGATAACCATTTACAAAACTGCATTAAACGAGTGGTCTATACACCAAAGCCATCAAAACCTCTCAACCAATTAGAAGATTTATGCACTTTTGATTTTGAGAAACCCTAATTCAAGAATTAGGGTTTTCGAGTTCAAAGCTGAATGAAATCCTAATTCCTTTGAGGTATGAGTAGTTTAGGAGGTGTAAAACAAGTTTTTAGTTATACCTTAAGTGTGAAAATCACAAGAAAAGGAGAACAATGGATGGCGATTTTGAATGGTTTGGGAGGAGGGGAAAAATTGCAAAGTGTGTGTTCGTGTGTGTGAAAAAGACGGGGTGAGGGAGTGTTAAAGAAAACAAGTTTCGTTTTTGACACTTTCTCCCCCTCTAGTTTTATACCCTTTTCATTTTGACAATATAAGATATATTAGGCATTTTAAATTTAACAAATGGCACAAATAGTCCTTAATGTTTTAACAAGCATACCTAGAAACTTATATTTGCATATTTACTCCCTAAAGGCATAAAAACATAACATATAAGGCGCAGATAAGCGAAAATTAATTAACTTTCCTTAAAAATGATATTTTGTTATTGTTCAAAAACCTTTTTCCATTAATCACATTATTATTATAAAGAAGATATTTGGCATTCCCCCCTCCCTCAAACAATGACCCATTTTCTAGTTAAAGAGCTGTAGTCGTGGATTGAGTGGTCAAATGTCTTTCAAAAGCATTTTATGATGAAGCAATGTTTTATTTTTGAAAAAACAAACACCAATTTAAATAAGATTTATCTTATTTTCACACACAAGTGCACTGACATGTACACTTATGGAAATATAGGAAGCACGGATTGTGTTGCAAAGTAAACACAAGCCTTTGCATGGTCATAAAGTAGACCATGCCCGAGAATAAATTCCTGTTATAAGGTAAAGTTTTCTTTTTGAAATACTTGCCTTTAAAATGAAGACTGGGTTGCTATCTGAAATAATAACAAGCCATTGATGGCATGTTTTGAAAACATTTGAACTTTTGTACGAACTTTATTTATGACCACGTGTCTTTATTAAAAGACATTTCTAGGGATGTAAATATTATCGTTTGCAAAAGACATGCCATTTTGACCTCTTTTTATATTTTTCTCATTTTTTAAATTTTATTTTGTTTTTATAAAAGTTTTTAGAAAAATAAAATCTTTTTGCGTTTTCTGGTTTTGAATATATACAAATTTTACACAGGATATTAGAATAGGTACCACCAATATTCTTCAACTCCATCTGCCAACTGTTTCAGGGTCTCAGGCGTAAAACTTTGCATTCCTAGCTTGTTGATAAGAAATTCAATTCTTTCTCTGCATAGGGCTTTAGTGAAGATGTCAGCTAGCTGATACTCCGTGTTGACAAAGTAAAGCTCTACTACTCCATTCTCAACTTGCTCTTTTATGAAGTGGAATCTTATGTCAATATGCTTCGATCGGGAGTGTTGAACATTGTTGCAGCATAAGGCAATAGCGCTTTTATTATCACAGTACATTGAAATTTTATTGAATCCAAGGTCGTAGTCAGTAAGTTGTGATCTCATCCATAAGACTTGAGCACAACAGTCGGATAGGGCGATGTATTCAGCTTCCATACTAGATATTGCAATGCTTTTCTGCCTCTTTGATAACCAGCTTACAAGTCTATCTCCTAAAAATTGCATACTTCGAGAAGTACTTCGTCTAGTATCTTGGCAACCCGCGTGATCAGCGTCTGCATAAGTTGTTAGAGCAATAGAAGAATCCTTTGGATACCAGAGTCCCCTATTAATGGTTCCTCTTAGGTATTTAAAGATTCTTTTTACAGCATGTAAGTGCTTTTCGGTAGGCTTTGCCTGATACCGGGCACACATGCATACAACAAATGTTAGGTCTGGTCTACTGGTTGTAAGATACATAAGGGTGCCAACCATTCCACGGTAGTGTGTAGGGTCAACGGCTTTCCCTTGTGGATCTTCATCCAGTTTGGATTTCTTCACCATGGGAGTATCCACGGGGTCACTAGATTCCATACCATATTTTTTCAAAGATTCAAGAGCATATTTAGACTGGTTAAGAAAGATGCCTCTAGGACTTTGAGAAATTTGGAGTCCAAGAAAAAAATGAGATTTTGCCCATCATAGACATCTTAAACTTTGAACATATTAGTTTTGAAAAGTGGTCACATAGTTCAGGTGTAGTAGACACAAAGATTATATCATCAACATAAATTTGTACCAGGAGAATATCTTTGCCTTGTCTTCTGATAAACAATGTGGGATCCACGGTTCCTTTAGAGAGTTCTTAAGAGATTAAAAACTTCGATAATATATCGTACCACGCGCGAGGAGCTTGTTTCAACCCATAGAGAGCTTTCTTAAGCTTGTACACCTGATTCAGATTGTCTTGATCTACAAACCCGTCTGGTTGGCTGACATAAACCTCTTCACGCAGAATGCCGTCTTGACATCCATTTGGTAGACGACCATATTCATGTGAGCAGCAAATGCGAGGAATATTCGAATAGCTTCAAGTCTAGCCACAGGAGCAAACAATTCTTCATAATCAATTCCCTCTTCTTGACGGTAACCACAAGCAACCAATCGAGCTTTGTTCTTTAGAATTCCTCCTAATTCATCAAGTTTCACCTTGTAGATCCATTTTAAAGTAATGACCATCACTTTATCTGGACGAGGAACAAGTTCCTAGACTTTAAGACGTTCAAATTCATTAAGCTCCTCTTGCATTGCTTCAATCCAACATGCTTGAGTTAATGCGTCTTTGTAGTTCTTAGGTTCAACTAATGTGAGAAAGGCATCATAGTAACAAAATAAGGCTTGTTCATAGAGTTAGAGTCTTGTGGAAACAGGTCTTTCGAGTTCACCGATGATGTTTTCTAAAGGATGATCCTTGGTCCATTTACTAACGTGTTCTGAGTTAGGAGCAGCAATGTGCACAATAGTGGGAATAACATCTGAAGAATAAGATGCTTTAGAATCGTGTTCTAGAATCAGAATGCGAAAGAACAGATTGTTATTCATGTGTGCAACATCTAAGTCATGATTCTCTTCTTCAACAATGTTAGAAATGACAGGAGATTGAGTTTCAGGTGAGGTTTGAGAGGTACTTGAACATGGTGCATCTTGGTCAATAGTTGTTGATAAAGGTAAACCGATTGATACAGCAGGTTCTGGAGCGACTACTTCAGCAATTGGAACAATGGCTTCAGGGGCCGGTAAATCAACACTAGGTGAAGGATTGAATAATTCATCAAACAGTGGTTAAAACAGCAAATCCTAATCATTTCTTGAAGGTGGTACAAACTGTGTTAAAGGAGGAGGGTTTGGAATGAGTCATGAACTGATTATTATATGAGTCATTTCATGAAGTGCGGGTTCTGAACTGCTGTGTTCAGAAGCCATTGCTGTCAGCTCATCAAAATCTACATGAATTGTTTCAATGATTCGTCTGGTACATTGGTTGTAAATTCAAAATGCTTCTTTATGGGTGCATAGCCAATGAAAATACTAATATCAGCTTCCGGTTGTAACTTGCCCAAGTTCTCGCTATCATTTGTCGGATAACACAGTGCACCAAATACATGAAAAAATGATAAGTCAGGAAGTTTTTCATGTAAAAGCTCATATGGTGTTTTGTCGTGACGAAGTAGTATACTGGAACGATTTTGGGTGTAACATGTGGTAGCCACTGCTTCTGCCCATAAGAATAACAGAGCTTTTGTATAAATTCACATTGTGCAGGCAGCTTCAATTAACGTACGATTACGTCTTTCAACGACACCATTTTGCTGTGGAGAGCGAGAAACAGATGTTTCATGAGAGATGCCAACCTTCTTATAATATTCACGCAAAGTTTGATTAACAAACTTAGTTCCATTATCCGTTCTGATGCGTCAGACATGTGCCTTAAGCCGCACTTAGATCAATGTGAGAAACTTGATTATGAAATCTAGAGCTTCATCTTTTGATCTTAAGCACTTTACCCATGTAAATCGAGAGTAATCATCGATGATGATGAGGATATACTTCTTTTCATTAACACTTGCGACACGCATTGGTCCATAAAGATCCATGTGCAAAAGATAAACTTTTTCTTGGTTGGTGTCTTAAGATTTAGGTTTTTGGGGTTTCTTTTTGCTTTTTCCCATTGCACAAGCAGAACACAGATTGTCCTTTTCAAATTTAAGCTTAGGAAGACCTCAAACAAGACCATGTCTAGCTAAATGGTTGATTGCACTAAAGTTCAGATGAGATAGACATCAGTCATGACTTAGTCTTTGAGGCCTTTGACAAGAGACATATAGGGGAGGACGCCATCATATCTCCAAGAGACAATGTATATAGATCATTTCCTCGAGATCCAGTCAATAGATCAACACCTTTTAGATTGCGAATGAAGTAGGTGTGTTAACGAAAAGCAACTTTAAGGTTCGAATCACAAAATTGCCCAATAGAGAATAAGTTGTGTCCAAGTCCTTCCATATAGTAAACCCTTGAAATCGTAACATTCCCAATCTGATAGTCTCCATAACCCATTATCTTTTCCACGTGATCATTGCCGAATTTGACTGTACCCAAAAATTTATTGACGGCATTGGTGAGCTGAGAGTGATCTCCAGTCATATGCTTGGAGCAGCCGGAGTCCAAATACCAGAGAACAATTTGGACGACCTGCATTAATCAAGAGAAAAAGATGGAACATCGAAAACTATGGATCCTCAGGATTTACTAGGCTCTTTGTTGTTAGCAGATTTAATAATCTTAGGTTTGCTAACAGGATCAGTAGTTTTAGATTTCCTAGGTTTCCTTGAATAAACCAATGTTACCACAGGCTTAGGAGTGTCAAATTCTAGAGCAGTTGGTTTCCTAGGGGGCACTTCAGTAGATGTGATAATCCTAGTTAAAGGGCACGCATTTCCTACTATAGTGAAGGTCCGACCAGTAGGTCTCCAAATGTATCTAGTTTTAGTGAACACTTTGCCTGTTGGTTTCCAAACTTTTTCTCTTTGAATTTTTCTTAACAGATTTAGATTTAACACGAGTATTCACATCATTCATAGATTTAAGAACACATAAATCATGATTATCAGAAAGCATGCAACCATTACACTTAACACAAATAAGTTCAGAATTCGCATTAAGCTTGGAATGCTGCACATTTACAATTCTTTTAGGTTCAACAACACAATTCTTATTTTTCAAACTAGATTTAACTTTCCTAGGGTGGGCTTCTACTTTATTCTTTAGATTACTACATGGTGGTCGTGAAATCTTATATTTCTTGGTATTGCCTGAGGGCAGTGATCCGCTAGCACTAGTAGATGGTCTTACTCCTGCAGAAGATAACACAGGTTTGTTAGAAACTAGGTTTGAGGCAGAATTTGGTTTAGTGTTAGTGTTTCCTGAGGATGTGACAGGCTCAGTGAATCTAACTTGTTTGTCATTGTTCTTTGGGGTGAAAACCATTAATTTGTCACAAGTATTGTTGATGTTAGGTCAGGTTTGTCGGACGATTATAAGAAACTCCTGAATTCGTTTAGTATACTTACAAGCAGAGTCTAAGGAATTATTTAGTGGATTTTGAGATTTCCCTTGTTCAACTACTTTCCTAAGAATTATAGCTTGTTCCTGAGTGTACTTAAGGTAATCAGAGTGAGCTGACCTATTATTCAACAATTTAGGAGCAATTGATTCCACATCAATCTTAACCATTTCTGGATCAAAAGTGTGTTTTGTAACATCATTTTCAACTAAAGCTTTTCCTTTATGTTTCCTTAAGTCATTCTTTAACGTTGTTATTACCAAACCTTGTTCCTTAAGTTTTGCATTTAAATCAGAAATTTCTACAGACTTTTGATTGACTTGATTAATTAACGCATCACATTGTTCTTTTGATCGAACACGTGCTGGTTTAATCGAATCATAAAGTTGCTTATAGGTCTCTTTCAAATGTTCATTTTCAGCAATAAGTTTTGACACCCTATGATCCAATTCAATGTTAAGAGTTTCAATCTCATCCATGTCTATTTTGACTTTATCAGCATTCACATTAGCACATAAAGATTTAATTCTCTCTTTCAACTTTATTATGACCATGTCTTTCTCTTGTGACTGAGCTTTCAATTCATTTAATTCAAAATATTGATCAAAACTAGGAGCACTTTGATTTGGGACAGAATTGTCTCTTTGAAAAATTTCCTGATTAAGTTGAGTAGCAACTTCTAAAGAAATGCAATATTTTTCAAGAGCAGTATAATTTCTGACAAGTTTATCGTAAGTCTCTTTTTTAATAAAATCCTTTTTGTTGAGAAGCTCAGTCTCAAGTTTGCGACACTTTTCACATTCATGCACATTTACAAAAGTATTATCAACAGAAGAATTCACAACAACATTCACAATATCTTTGTTAATGACTTGTTCCAAGAGTCGATCATTTTCATTCAAAACTTGATTCATTTTAACCTCAAAAGTCTTTGACTCTAAACGATGTTGTTCTACAGCATGTTCCATTTGATGAAAAATATTTTGGACCTCAGTAAGTTCATCAATTAAGTATTGATCGAAGTTATTAAATATGTCCTTGAGTGCTTTTACAAATGGAATAATTTCATCCCTAAAACAAGCTTTTGTATGTTCAAACCCCCACATGCCCTTAGTGATAGCTGTGGCAGTGGTTCTTTCTTTAACAACCATGTCAAAGCCAGCAAGATAGTTTTTAAGTTTCTTCAAACTCGTATGAACCATACTTACTTTAGAAGTTCTTTTCGAACCTCAACTTTGTTGGTTGTACAAGAAGGACTAGCATCTAAAGAATTCATAGAATTCTAAGACCAAAAGGCTTGTTCAGCAGATAATTTAGTTTGTGAAACAAATCGTTTTTCAAAGTCTTGAGAAAGTTTGTTAAGAGCAACATAATCAACTAGTTTAGTATTAACTTTCTTTTCTAAAACCATTGGGTCTTGTTGTTTTAAAAGCATTTTTGAACGACTCTCTTCAGCAAGTATTAGGGTCTCTTCGAAATCAGGAATCTTAATATTATAAGTATTCTTAATGACATTACCATCATAAAGCTTTAGTTCTAACTGCTGAGCTTTTTCAGATAAAAAGGATTGTGATAACCTAGAGCTTGTTTAGTGAAATGATCATAGAAAAACTTTGGTTTAGTCAACATATAAATAGTTTGCGCTGATTGATCTCTTTTGTAAACAATATTATCAAGATGTTTGATCTTCTTTTCTAAAGCAATTTCCCTATCAAGATTTTTATATTCTTCTTTCTTAAAATCCTCTTTAAGCACATTAACTGTTTTCATTAAAGATTCTTTTTCTCTTAAGTGTTCAGAAAGAGTTTGTTTAAGACGATCAATCTCAGCATTCTGTTCATGAAAATCTTCAACATTATCTTGATGTTTTACTTCAACATTTTCTCCTTCTTTCAAAACTTTAACTTGTTCTTTATATCTTTCAAGCTCAACAGTTAAAGTATCATTTACACTTTTATTGTCCAGATTAATCTTGGTGCAATGAGTCACTTGGGTTTTCAGTTGTTCTATCACAGATAATATTAGTGCATCTTGTTGTGCAGATGAGTTAGAATTCTGACTAGCTGCCTGTTGTGTTTCATGCAGATACTAAGAATAAAGAATGATATTGCTATCACTTGTTATTCCAGTCTCTGAATGATTCATAACACTATACTGTTCAGAAGACGTCATCGCCTGCACACCTTGATTTACCAGGATTGTGTACCTCAGCGAGAACATCTGAACCATAATGAGATAAATTCGCCATGAGAGCAACTTTAGCAGTGTTGAGTTCATCACAATCAGAGTCATATGCATCCAAATCATCGGCTTGATAAGCAGCATTATGAGTAATGACAGTCTGTGTGGCTTGAGCTTCTGGAATTCCTAGATCTGCCAAAAATGCTAGCTCTTCCTCATGTAGAATTTGACCATTGGCTTGAGCTTGTACCAAAAACACTTTATCCTTAAACCATGAATCATCCCTTTTCCTTTTAGGTTTAGTGCACTGTTTGGACATATGTCCTTCCCCTTTGTAGTTGTAACAAATAACAATCCTTTGTTTCCTATAATTACTTCCACTTGCTCCTGGAGTGTAGGTCCTAGTAGTACCCGCAACAATAGAAATTTGTCTCCCCTGTACTGGTTGTAACGTTACTCTTCCATCATTAATGGTAGCTTGTTGCCTAGGGTTTGACGAATTCCTCAGCTGATTATTGGTAGTAGGATAGCGAGATGTGACGATAGCAGACAAGAATGACATTACATGGTTGATGGCATCAATGGGATCGTCACCTTGCTAGAACACAAGAACAATTAGACCCGAGTCTGGTTGTTGTGGTTGTTGGTTAACTGTGGGAGCATATTCCAATTGAGGGATGGATGATGATAGAGAATAAACATTGTGGTGAACTGATGATTGATAATTATTGGATGGATAAGTGATTGAAAGAGATGTTAATGATTGATTGATTGAATATTGTTGAGATTGAAGAGGTGATCCCTACTGTGGAGACTAATATTGTGAAACTTGAGGTTGAAATTGAGAGTTTTGGTAAGAATTCTGACGAGATTGATAAGGAGACTGTGTTATTTGATGAGTTGCCACTAAAGCAAGAGGATCTGAGTTGCGTTCATGCATTAAACGAACTTCATTTGCATGTCGTTCATGTTGTTCCAAGTAAGCATGAAGCTGATCAACATTAGTAGTGTGCAAGTCTTTGACCAATTTAACATCAGTAACGAATTTGCACCATTAAATATGAAGAGTATTCAGGAACTTGGTATTGACTTGAAATTACTCCAATGGCATCTTGTAGATGTTCATATCATTGAGTAGAAGAGTAAATCTTAAGTAATACTCGTGTAATGATTCTCCTAACTTGTATGTAAACTTATCAAATTCATCGTACAGCTTGCACTCTCGTTCTTGCTTTGTTAATGACGTTCCTTGCATAAGTAGTTGGATTTTTTCTCAAATATCATTGGCTACTCGATGTTGACTGACAAGTGCATATATTTCAGGTGGAATGCCTTGAAGAATGATGTTTATTTCTTTGATGTCACAATCAGCTTGAGTGGTTTTTGCCGCAGTCAGTTCAGTATATTCCTTTAGTCTGGTCTCACCATCCACTGTAATTGTTGGCCAAACAAGCGGGCCTTTTTCAACAGAAGCAAGAATCATTCTTCCATTAGGTCTATTCATCATATAAAGCTCCATTCTGCTTTTCCACGAGTCATACAAATGTTTTTCAAGCATCGATGGTTTATTGTCACCACCCGAGAGAAGAGACTTATCAGCAAGAGTCGTCATTGAGAAAGTTGTATGTTAAAAGATTACTGTTTGATCGAACGATGGTAGAAAGAAATTGTGTTTGATTAAGTTGTCTTTTAAGTGTTTTAATTCTTGAAACTACACGGGATTTTACAATTCTTGACAAAACCGAGAAAAACAAGTTAATGTTTCATGGGATTTTACAAGTCAAAGAAATAAACCGTATAATTTTAAAAATTGAGTAGATCGGTTTTAACTAAAAATTAGTAGTTCGGTTGACATTGAGATTAGAGTAGTTCGGTTGACACTGAAAAACTAGTAGTTCGGTTCCAACTAAGTTTCAGTATTTCGGTTACCACTAATATTAGAGTAGGTCGGTTCGAACTAAATTTAGGTAGTTCGGTTAACACTGAGATTAGAGTAGTTCGGTTCTAACTAAATTGGAGTAGTTCGGTTGATACTAATCTTCAGTTGTTCGGTTTCAACTAAACTTCAGTTGTTCGGTTCTAACTAAAATGAGTAGTTCGGTTAATACTAAACTAGAGTAGTTCGGTTGATACTAATCTTAAGTTGTTCGGTTCTAACCAAAGTGAGTAGTTCAGTTGCAACAGTGTCGAAACTCAAACCTTTAAAAACACAAAAAGACATTTTTTTATGGTTGTTTTTCAAAAATTCTTGTACAACTAGTGTTACTAAGCCTATAGGAACAATAAAAATGTAAACTTTAAGGTTTTTAAGCCGAAAAATTTAAAATCAAGATTTGTACTTTCTAAAACTTTTCGAACACAAAAAATGAACAAAATTCATGTTTTTCTTGATTCTAAGCTTGTACACCTATATCATAAAGATACTAGATCAGATTTACCAAGGTAAATGATCCTTTAGTGTACACAATAGCTCCAAAAACAATGAAAGAACAAGAAAGAAAAACGTACGAACGAGCTTAAAACAAACCAAAACAAACACAAAAACTAAACACACCACTCCATGGCTCTTGATACCAACTGAATGATATCTATTAACATACAAATGAGGGAAAGATAGGTGATTTTAGTGAGAGAGAGAGAGAGGGTTGGAGCGTACTAATATCGGAGTGGATGATGAACGTAAAACTTAAGAATTTAATGCTTGTCCGAGCGTACTAATGGTAAAGAAATTACATACAACATAAAGATTAGTGATGGCATAGTGGGTCAGTGAGGCGGTAGGGGCAATGGGTAATCTTTTTCTGGGTAGGACCAAAACACTTTTATCCTAATTATTTGTAACTTCATCACAAAGACTATTTTTGCGATAACTTATTCAGTAAAGGATTTAGGAGGTTGCATGTTTAATACACATTGAACAACCTTTGACAACCCATTTCCTATCTAGCTATTTTTATTTAAACCAAATTACATGTTATAAATATAGTTAAAAAACAAAGATTTTTCTGCTTGGAGCATTCTTTATAACCTTTTCTGTACTTACTATAACTTCCTAAACAATGTCAAATAATCGCATACTAGTTTGCAGAGTTAAAGTTTGACATAAAGAAGGTAAAAGAAATGGAGCAGAATTCAAAGATACAAATAAACAAGAATTTGTTAAATAAAAGAAATCAGATTTAAATTTTCTCAGATTTAAATAGCTCGGGAATTACGGCATTATCAAAGACATCAGAGGAAAGAAATAATCTAGTTACATTCCTTGCATGTTGGAAACAAAATATTTAGCATTTTCACCAGAACACTTCCAATTAACTTATGTCTGTCTAACTGAAGCTCTTAATGGTTCTTATGATTACCAAGCTCCGAAGTGACCAGTGAACCCATTTGGCTGCAGATTTCTAAATCAATAGAAATTATTAGACAATAGATTAAGGCCTGAGTCTGTCTGTGGGTTCGGATACATTAGCGTTTTTAAGAAAAATTTGTATTGTAGATGTATGTAGTCCTGTTGGGTATGAGTTGTGTGGGTTAGAGAATACCACTCTTAACCAATCGGGCAATTATAATTAGGTCGTGTCTGCTAGAAGTAAGTGTTCCCTTTCATCTAATCGTTTTGCGAGGAAAAACGGATACTTGTTGGCATGTCGTCGCGATCATAAGATGGTTCGTAAGCTCGCGGTTCGTTGGAGAAATCCAACGATCGTGTTGGTAATCTAGGGTTATTATCATAGAACTGTGTTCAGTTCTCCGACCGGCTTCTGATTTTTTTTTTCATTTTCTAAAGGTAACGAAGTACTTTATTGTTTGGATTCTTGAGACCTTTGGTAAGAGATTAGTCCTTAAGGTTTTTTGGTATAAAAGAGTTCCTTCGTGTTCCGATTCAAGTAAATTAACATTTTGGTATTGGAATCCTTAAGGTATTTTGGAAGTCTATTTTGCTATCATGATGTCTTTTGTTGCGAGTCATAAATTCCTTTTCAAAATAATTTTGTTGTAGTCAATATCATATCGTTTAGGTAATAAAAACTTCTTTTAAAAATAAATTATATAAAATAAAAGCAACACCGTTGTATTAAGACCATCTTTAGATTTCTTTATAAAATCATATACAAATAAGTTTATGAAAAATTATTTAATTTATTTTTACACTTAAAATGTATTTCATTATTAACCCTAAGGTAGAATCTATTGTTTTAAATATTTTGTATATATAAAGGTTATGAGGGAAAGTTAATTTCTTGGGTAAAAATTAGTAGTGGTACAAAGGTACTTAATCTTTTGATTAATGGGTCGTTGTACTTGGGTATTATTCATTGGGAGTTTCTAGCAATCGTGATGCGTTTGATTAGTGTCTGAGGTTCGTGTCCATTTATGTCATTGTTAATATTCGGTATGTTTCTCTTTTGGGATTGTGTGATTTAATGGGTTCCATACCAAATCTGGTGCATGTGAGTTTGGTATTTGCACATGGCGCGATTTCTAGAGTTGAGTAGGGAGGTCAATAAACTGTCTTTTCTCAGTGGTGCGACAATATTAGCGAAGCGAATGGAATAATTTAAATCCCAAGTTGTGCAAAGCTAGAGTTTTTGATTTACTTTTGATTATAGTACCAATCATATGATGTGGGAAGCGTCTGTATTGCGTAGGAAGAAAGGTGAGTAGTTTGAAATGCGCATAGATTATCTCGAGTAGAGTGAGATAGAAAATTCGTATGTGATGTCACCAATGGAGAGTGCACGTAGATGACGTAGCTAAGGCTGTTTTTAGGTTGCGTAATAGACACGTTGAAGTTTACGGCTATGCCTTTTGGGTTAACCAATGCACCAGCGGTTTTCATTGAGTTAATGAGCCGGGTGTGCATGGCTGTATATAGACAAGCTAGATAACTTATATATACCGACGATATTTTAAACCGACCCGAAGTCTAAAGAGGAGTACGAGTCGCACGTGAAGATGATCGTGGAGTCACTGAAGGAAGATAAGATGTACGTGAAGTTTTCCAACAATGTAGAAGCAGAGCAAAGAGGAAGCTATCTAAATGTGGAAGGAATAAAATGGGTAATGAGCCGATCTTGGCATTTCCAGAAGGACCAGACGATTTCGTAGTATATTATGACGCGCAAAGCAAGGATTTGGAAGCAGGCTTAGAAAAGAGAGAAGGTGATTGCTGGTACGTCGCGACAATTGAAGGTTCTTATGAAGGATTGTATGACTAACGTGGTAGGTTTTGCCATATAATGCTTAAGGCATTAAGTGAACAAGACGTGGATAGTGATCTATATGAATTTTGAATGTCTCCAACACACTTTTAATCAAACAGAGTGAAGCCAAGAATGAGTTCGAGCTAGATTTACTACAATCCGATCAAGGTTTGAGAAAAGGATGTTGGTGGCATAAGATAAGATGTCCAAAGCAAAGAACGCGTCAACATAGGATGTTGTGTGGCTTGGACCAACGAGTGTGAAAAGTGATAGTGAGTGGTTCATATGGGTTAGACAAGGTTCAGACCTCCATTTGGAGAGATGTAAGGACCTTGACTATTGAAGAGGCGAATACGACAAAGTATTCTATCCATCCGGAGCGGATACGATGTTGTGTGGTTTTAGGTTAACTAATCGATGGCTGAGTATGAAGAAGGTTATAGCTAGTTGCGGTAGTAAGTGTTTAGCGTATTTGGAAGTGGAAGTTGAGTATCAAGGGTCTTCAGGATTGTTGCTACAACCTGAGTTTACCCCTGAGTAGAAGTTGGAAAGTATTTGAACTAAGGATATTGATGTCGAAGTTACAAAGTGTGGAGTAGAGAATACGATACGATTTGGGTGTAAGTCATAGACTGATTAAGTCACCCATTCCTATCTATGCTAGAAAAGTATGGTAGATTTTAAAGTACTTGGAATATCTCACTAGGGAGAAGATTTTTCCCTAAGGTGGGGATTATCATTCGAGTATGGATATGCTTCATTTGAAGCATGGGTATTGAAAAGGATGTAGGTTACCAATTTTATGGGCTATAACTGGAGAGGTTGAGTTAAAATGGATCACAATTTTTGGTACACAGAAACAACCAACAAGCAAGTGTAATACAGGAAAGGCTCGAGGCAGCCAATTGTTAAAAAGGAGTTAACTTGGTAGTAGTAGAAACTTTGAATTAATGCAGGAGTTATGGGTGGTGAAGGTCCACCATGGGGAGGTAATTAAAGTATGCAAAACTTTGGTTTTGCTAAAGAAGTATTAGAAATAAATGTTCATTGAGTTAAGATTCGATTTGACTTGAAGGGAGGTCTTTAGGACTTCAGGTAAACTGAGTATCCACACTTGTTTGTTGAGCAAGGAATCATTGGGAGTTTTAGTTGAAGTTAGGTACATAAGGTTTCTTGTAGACCTTAGTATGCCCTTAGATGTGTTTGTGATTTTGGTTAAAGTTATTTTATGAATAAACTCGAAGTCGAGCCGATTCTTTAAAAACGTTGGGCTTTGTAACAACTTATAACTTGGTTTCAAGACAGTTCTTGTTTGATGAGTTGCGAGACCGGGTTGTAAATGACGTTGTTACACAACTTAAGGTTTTTAACGAGTTTCCTTGATGACGGGCGAGGTTCAGGTAGTCGGATGTTTCTTTTCGTGTGGAGTTGTTGTGTTGCTAATTGCACCCTTGCGAGGGTAAGCAAAGTCATTAGCAGTTGGATTCGGATTGTAGAAGTTGGATGTGATTATGGTTGACAAGACTCTTTGTTTTGTCAAGGAACCGTTAAGTTTGTGGACCTAGAGGTCATGAGCAAAAGCGTAATATGATAGTATTAGTGAAAGTTCATTGGGATTCGAAGCGTGGTCCTGAGTTTACTTGGGAACGCAAGGATCAAATGAGGTCTAAGTGTCCTCAGTTGTTTGTCGATAGTGCTAATGCCTCGAGTAGTTAAATCTTGGGACGAGATTCTCTCAAGGTAGGGATAATGTAACAACCATGACTTGAGCAGGTTAGTCAAACCGTTAGTGTTGACTTATGTGTCTGTTGCAATGTATGGTTTATGTGATTCTATGAGTTTATGTGTGTTCATATGTGTTTATGATATATTGGTAATCAATCTATTGAGTGTGATCATCTCAATGAGATTGGATGGATGGTGAAATTTGTTGAGTTCATTTAGTTCACTTTTGAGTGACGAGGAAATGATTATTGAGATTTTAGCGTTTTTGTGTTAAATGTGTAAGTATTTATACGTATACGTATTTTTGTGTTAGCAATTTAAGATAAGTTTAGGTTTTAGAGGTTAAGTTAAGAGAAATGAGTATTTGATGGAGAAATTTCATTGTAATCACTTATAGTGATAATGGAATTGATTTAGTATTTTGAGAGAATTGTTTTGGTTAATAAGTGGTTGTCTAGGTGATGGATTAAAATAAGAAGCGTGTCATTTGTGAAAGAAATGAGTTTGTTAAAATATGAAAGTTTTTGGTAAACTTTCCATATATAGAAAGTGAATTTGGAAATAAAAAGTTATTTTTAGAAAGTAGTTTTCAAACAAAATGGTTTAAATAAGTAAACATTTTTACAAAAACTTAAGGTTATATTGTAAATATCTAATAAAAATAAAAAAAATAAAAAAAAAATATTTTTTTTATTAGGTGAGTAGTGTTCCGAAAATTAGAAAAAAAAAGGGAAAAAAGAAAAAAATAAATAAATAATTAGAATCCTATTTTATCTCTAAGACCTAATTAGATTTAGGTTAGGATTCTATCTAGGTGCTTATAAATACAAGGTTAAAAACCCTTAACCCTCCTCATTCATAAATTTGGCCGGCCATAAGGAGAAGAAAAAAGAGAAGACGAAAATTTTTAAGGTTTCGCTTTAAGGTACGATTCGGTTTGTTAAATTATCGTTCGTTTAATTTACTAGTAACTTGATTATGATGGATTAAGATTTAAATTAATTTTATAAATTAGTGCATTTAAATTCCAGAAAGTTTATGATATTATGATGTTAGTTTAATCATTAAATTAATTAGATTAGCGATATGAGCATGCGTTAGGGTTTAGATCACTTGAATTAGATGCGTAATTCATTGTAGAAAGTTAGGCAGTTTTGTAACGAGCATAACTCGGTCATAAAAGATCAAATAAATAATTTATAATATACTGGAGATAACCTCAGAGTGTCTACTTTCTAGAAAATCCGGCCTTATAAGTTTTTGTGGTCGGGAAGTGGGTCAAATGGTCAATACAAAATCAGTGTGTAAAACAGTGACGAATTTCAATTTTGATTTTGATTTTTCTAAAAATACTTAGACACTGAGTTAGAGGCTCTAAGTCACGTGGAAGTTAGTTCATATATTGGGTGTGACCTTTGAATTTTGGCTAAAGTCAGAGAGGGGTTTAAGTTGGATAATTAATGCCATACTTTTTAAAGGTCAGATTCTGGACGAATTTTAAACACTTTGGATTAATGAATTTTTTTGGGATATTTATAGAGGGGTGTGACAGGTATAATAGGCATAACACATATTTTTTGCCAATAAAATTATGAAGTGTGCAAATCATCTCCCTTTTTTATATAGAGACGTGAGGTGTAATGTGATTGGTGGGATTAGGTTCACGCGGATCGTGATCTCTGGCCGTTGGTTTGCAGGGAGTGTAAATGGTACGGTACATGATGGGTGATTTGCGATTTTGAGGGCTTTGGAATGAACCTATCGGGTTTTATATGGGTTTTTTTGATACTGAAACTCACGTACCGTACCATAAGGTTTTTAAGTTTTAAACAAAAATATTTTTGCTTTATGGGCCTGTTTGACAAGAGCTTTTTTAAAGCTTTTTATAGAGTTGTAAGCTTTTTGTTATAAAAATAATCTCTTCCATAACAAATAGTTCTATTTGGATGCATCAACTTTAAGCTTTTATTTTAAACAAGTAGCTTCTAAATGAAAAGCTGATTCATGAAGCTTTTAGAATTATTAGGAGCTGTTAGAACTGTAAATTACTGATATACCCTCCAACTATATTATAATCTATTTAAATATGTCATTTTAAGTCATTTTGCATCTTATAATTACAGTCAAGAACTAATTTACCAAACACTTTTATTAAAAAAAAATTACGCCTTATAGCTCATGTTAACAACTTTGCAGTTTACAGTTACAGCATACAGCTTACTGGTAGAGATTATGATACAACCTTATCGCTTCAAGATTATTTTTTTCGTAAAAAAAAACATACGACATTTTAAGATATGTGTAGTCACTATACTAGTCAACCAATATTAATATCATCCTCACTAAAAAAAATATTAGTTAAAATAAAAAGTAGACAATTTCAAAATAGAAACGTTGATAATAATATTGAAACAGATGAAGTAATAAACTCGTATAAGCTCATAAGCTTATATGCCAAAAAATTAAGGCTTATGAAAACATAAAGGAACATCAAATAAGCTTGATATAAGCTTTAGAGCAAAAGGTACCCTAAGTCATGGCTTGAGCCATCCTCCAAAACACTACTTGATGGCACGAGCCTCACACCGCACCTCGTGTTTTCGAGTGATGAGCCACCGCCACCACACCATATGGTCCTGGAAAACGTCAAATTGTAGCACGAAATCCACACCGCGAGTCGCGTTTTCAGGTTTTTGGTGTTATGGGAAACTAGACGGCACCAGAAATGCGATGTTATGGAGGGAGTGGTGTTTTTGGTGTTATGGATATTCTGGTGTTACGGGAAAAAGTGTTGATATGACAGCACTTTTTCCATAACACCAGATGATGGCACGAGGGGGTAACTAATTACTCTTAAACAAACGCATTGAAGCTTATTCACTTGAAGTCCTTGAACTTATAAGCTTAAGTGGATAAGCTAGTAAGTTCAAAAAATTAACATTATGAATTTATTAAACTTTTCAATAAACTTATGAAATAAGCTTAAACAAACATCCTCTTTATTTTCTTAAAAAATTGCAATAACTACTTTTTTTTCATCAATAATTTTGCTTGTAGTGGATTTTATGTAATATGTGAAAAAAGGATTAGAATCCTCTAAAGTTGAGTCAAACATGATACATCATGTTCACCAATTACAAATTAGTTAATTGTATAAAACTTTTTCTTTTAATAAAAATCATGGGCCCACTTATTTATTTTCACTCACAATAAAC
Source organism: Tanacetum coccineum (assembly GCA_026074375.1). NCBI lineage: Eukaryota > Viridiplantae > Streptophyta > Magnoliopsida > Asterales > Asteraceae > Tanacetum > Tanacetum coccineum. The sequence continues at coordinate 37,302 of BQNB010058150.1, forward strand.
TTAACATGATCAATCATGTTTGACCATAACTTTAGAGGATCTTTTTCCGTGAAAAAAGCAATTTAATTTTATCAAATATATAAACATTTAAAAAAAAGTAAATGAAGAAAGATCTCTAGTTAAGTTACCCGGTCGTGATCTAACTAGTACCTAATAAGAATTAGATTGATTTGTCTTTAAATTTCATAAAAAACAATTATAAAAACACCTATGTCCCGCCTGACGGGATTGGGCATTGTTGGACATAGGTGTTGTTGACAAGTATAAAATCAACATGCTAAAAAGGAATCATGGAAAATACTAGTTTACTAAATCAAACAAAAACAATAGGTTGTTAACACATACGGTGTCTAGCAAAGTTGGTCAGGAGGTTGTTATCACATGCAGGAGGTCTCGGATTCGAGCGTGAGGTTTATCTTGCATACTTCCCAATTGGATGTAGCTCAAATCACAAACTTGCCGGGTTTTTTTTTAGAAAAAAAAAACCCTGATTTCATGTTAGTAACGGATGGGAACTTAATGGACCATTCATTAGAACTTTAGAAGTTTGTGTTGCCCAACATAAATTTTACAGACCAATTGCATAACTGATA
>BQNB010058151.1:0-37893 GCA_026074375.1 Tanacetum coccineum
TACTTCACCAAATATCTTACTCTCACGCCGGAGCTTGGTCTTGGGATAAAATCCAGGACGAGGCTAACGCGTATTATCTTATCGACATGATTGCTGAAGCTTGGAATCCTATAAAGGACGGACGACATCCTTCCTAGCGGATCTTTGCATCAACAGTCCACTTCTCCGTGAATTGTGTTCCGCTTCTTTATATGCAAAGCAAATAAAGCTAATAAAAGAAAACCACCCACGTTCCATAGCAACAAATAACAGTTCATGCTTCAACTACTCCGCCTCTCCTCTTTCCTCTCCTCTTTCCTTATTCAGTACACGATTAATAAAACAATCTGAAAATCAAATCAATTTACCATATCGGATTGTTAAAAATCTTTTGTTCTATTAAATCTTGGGAAGAAGGATATCGTGTAGGTAACTTTAGCATTTAGTGTTTTGTTTTTTCAATTTTGTTTTGGTAATTTCATCTCCTTTATAATTCATAACTTTTATCTGCTATGTGTGTCTCATTGTCAACTGTTATTTACAGGGCCATTCTCTTTGGAAAAAGTTGCGGGAATAATTGAATTTGTTTTGGCTGAATAAATGATTTGCTAAACATTAATCATCACGTTCTATTGCTTTGCAACTCATCCAAAAAAGATGTGTTTAATTGACCAATTTACGCGGGTTAAGTTGAATATTTTGTTTTATAAGAAAAAGGACTGTGAAAGGTGGTTTATTGAATATGTTGTTTGTTAAAAAAGTAAGGGTAATTGAATATTTTGCTATTGAATATATATTATTAACAACGATTAATTTTGTTCACCAACAATGCAGACACTAAGAAATTAGCCTTTGAATGTATACTATTTGTAATGATTTTGTGATTGTAAAAAAGAGAGAAGGAGCACCTTTTGTGGAACCTTACAACGGTTGTGGTATCCTATTCAAATCATTTGTAAACTTTAGTCTAACCTGCATATCCGGTAGTAACTGACAACCATCCTCACTATTTGTCTATGAGTATGCCCGTTATCAGCAGATATATCTAATGCAATTAACCCAACACGAGAAACATCTAATGCAATTAAAGAGTTAGTATTCCTAAGATAATATTGACCACAAAACTCCATCAGATTTCTAGAATTGAAAGTTTGTAGCTTGATTTCCAGCAGCCAAACTTTTTCACAAATTGGAAACCTATGACCAATATAGTTTGTAATTTTGTAATAAGTTATAAATTGACTGTCAATGACCGCCAATTGTGCATCAATATCTTTATGTTATTGTTGCTAATGTTGGTCATAATTCATAATAGATAAAAGATACATGTAGAACAATATCTAATTAAAGAACATTTCATTCAATCTTAACCATCTATTTTATTTTCATCTAATGGCTTAGATTAAATCCTATGTTTATTTAATTAAAAAACTCACTTTCATCATATTTTTTAAAATTAACATATCTCTCAAACCGTTAATCGGCAAATTTAATTATATCATCGCGAAGAGAATTAAATTATCTTTCTATAGACGGACACTTTTATATACTTTCGAATAACTTTTTTTAATTTCCGCCCAGAAAAAATCACACGTGATTCGAAAAATCACATGTGATTTATTACTTTAAAAATCACACTTATTTTTGTAAATTCACATGCGATTTATTAATTTATGAAATCACACGTGATTTATCACTTTAAAAATCATAAGTGAAATTGTGAAATCACATGCGATTTATGAAATAGCACGTGATTTTTAAAAACAAAAAATCACAAGTGATTTTACAAATCACGTGTAATTTTTCTTTGCAGAAAATTTAACACTAAAAATTCGTCAAAAATATAATCGATTTTTTTTTGTTACGTCTGAAAAGATTACATGTGATTTGTATCACAAATCACATGTAATTTAGTGAAATCACATGTGATTGTGCTACAAATCACATGTGATTTTTTCAGACGTGACTTAAAAAAAATTCAAAAAAAAGTTCGTCGAAGGTATATAAAAGTGCCCCTCTATAGAAAGATGATTTAATTATCGTCGCAATGGTTTATTTTTTTCGTTTGACGATTTGCCGTTTGCCAGATATTTTATTTTTTAAAAAGAGGTGGAAAGTGGGGTTTTTTAATTGTTTTTTTATATGATAAAAAATGAATTACTAGGATGTGTTCTTTTGTTCCTTGAGATGATATTATTTTTTCATGATCTCACCTCACTCATAATAATATATAATTTTACTGGAAAAAAGGTCTTCGTTATCTTTCATGATGTCTCCCAAGTCGGCCACAACATTCTTTTTCCTTTTTCGCTCACATTTCTAAAGGCAAACACACAGATCACTTATTCAATAGCTTATCACTAGGTGTATTTTACTAAAATGAAAAAGAGAAAACAACAACTTTGATCTTTTTGACATTTAATACAATTTGATATGCATGTTTCGGTTTTGCAGTTTACTACTGTTCTTTTGGACTGCAGTGACATAGCGCAACAGAATCAGGTGGTCATATCGTAAAGAATCATACAGTTTCTCGGCTGTTCCTTGGACATTGTCATCCACCTATTAGGGGTATGTTAAACATCATGTAAGAACAACGATTCCTTTGTCATGTATCATTTGTTACACATTCATTTGTGACTATATCTTTTAAGGCAAGGATGAGCCAAAGTACCTTGAACGACACAAGGTACATATGCTCAGTGTTTTAAATCACTTTTCAACCCACCCGCCCATGTTGCCACTTCTGAACAATAGTATTGTCGTTTAGTGTTATCATTGTATGAGTGAGCTAATCTGGTATGTTGTAAAGTCCAAATGGATGCTGATTATTGAACTCCCATTTTTGTATGTTCTAACTGTTGGAAAATGCTCACAAAAAATTATGAAATTTGAAAAGAAAGTGAATTGGCTCAAACTGACCAGAGCCCACAAAAAACTAAGCAAGAATTCATTTTACCACCTATAGAATTGAGGTTAGTAGAGGTTATCAAACCTATGAGTGTTATAGAAAGATTTCTTCAAGTATTGTGGTATCCCAAAAGACTTAGGGGGTGTTTATTTTTTGCTTATTGACCCCTTTGGTAACATTTCCTTCCCCACAAAGGAAGCTAGGGTGTTTCTTTTTTGCTTTTTTCAAAAAGATATCCTGTATGTGAAGGAGTGTAAAAACTTTTATCCTTCCCATCTAGGACACATAAAGACAGTATCTACCCTTCACCCTTTTCTCTTCTATTTCACTACCATCCACCCATCACCTTCACCACTCCTTCCCGGCGACCTCCTTTCCGGCGACGTCCTTCCCGGCGACTTCTTCCCCACCGCCGACCTCCTTCCCCACTGTTGACCTCCTTCCCCACCGAGCCCCTTCATCTTTTTCTCTTCGTTTTCACATTTATCTAATAAAGGCTTCAACTCTCTTTACTGATGGAATCATGGGTGTGAAAAAGATCTTGAAGAAGATGGTTAATAATTATTTTATTTTCATTTTTAGAAAAATGTTTAGATAAAAATACAAGGTCAGATCTATGATTCGTTTACACTTTTGTTTCAGTTGAATATATATTACTCTATCTCATATCTTTGGGTAAGATTTTGTTGATTACTCATTATTTTAATTTTACTTTGTATAAGATAACTAGATTCAATTGGGGGTTTTCATGAACTTATGTTTTGCATACAAATTAGGGGTTTTCAGAGATTCAAATACACAAGTTAATTTAGTGAAAACTGGATATAATCATTCGTTCAAGAAAGTTGATTACATATAATAGAAATGCATATGCATCACACACAGGTTATGAATTGTGTTTTTCATTAGTTTATATAAAAGGGTAAACTAGTCAATTACTTCACTAATATTTGTTAGTGAGAAAGAAAAAGAAACACGAATTTTACACATAGGACCAACTTCAAACAGAACCTATTATGTAAAAGGATACTTTTTCTAAACAGGTGAAAAAAAAAGAAACAGCCCCTTAGACTCTGATTACAAAAGAGGATAATTCCTTTCTTTACTATTTATAGTCGCGACAAAAACCTTACCAACTGCAGTAAATTAACATTTAATCTGAAATTTAACAAGAAGTTAACTAATTTGTGTTGCTGGTGCATTATTTTGGGTTATGCTTGCTGGAAAATTATAAGAAGGCTTTGAATTTGACATCTCAAGATTATAGGTATCTTAAGAAAGAGTTTATGAGCAACATCTTTACCAAGGCCCCAGAGGTGCATCTCAATATGATAACTTTGTATAACTTCTCTTATTAGGTTTAATCATTTACGAAGCTAACTGTTATTTGACTTCCTTCGTTCTTAAATTTAGAGACACTTTCATAGTGATGGATATAGCTGATACATGTATAATACGTAAGTATAAAGAAAATCACTAATAATCCTTGAGGACAAATATTAAAAGCAAATTCTACACAGAATTATCGTACGTTTAACCGGTAAGTGTTTACCGGGTCATTTATACCCCAAGAATTATGAATTGAGACCCCGTTTTAATTTGGACAATGATTTGAATGGTTTCGAAGATTTTTAATTGATTATCTATTTCTACAAATGAAAACACATAAAACATATAAGGGAAAGTAAACAACTAAGCAATTAAGTAATTAAACGCGAAAACGTTAACGGGAAATAAAGAAAACGCGATAAACAAGCAACTAAAGCAAATTTAAACCCTACAACTTCAAATTTAATTTTTATAAATCCTAAATGACAAAATAAAATTTTCAGAAAAAGAATTATATTTTTTTGACTTTTATATTTTTTATTATGAATTAAAAATGATTTTAATCTAGAAAATTGGTTAAAAATACTAAACTTATCCTAAAAATTATGGAAAAATTATGAAAAGTGGCTTAATTTGAAAGGAATCTAAGAAAAATACTAACTGGAAAATAAGCTAAACGAATAAGCACAAAATAAGCAAATAAGCTCGTAAAGCTTAAACTAGAAACAAACCATAAAAGAATTTTGAAAACAATATCAAACGGAAAAGACCCAAGGGCGAGATGGTTTGTGTGTGTGTGTTTGTGAGACGTTGGGTGTGGAAGGTTAGGTCACAGGTTCGAACCTGTGGCTTAACCTTTTGCAAAAAAAAATTATTTTTCAAAACTTTTTAAACAATCTTATAAAGCAGCTGAAAATAAACAACTTTTGTGAAAGCAACTTTTTTCAAAATCAAAAATAAGCTAGAAAACAGCTTATCAATCAGACATAAATGACTTTAAGTATCTTTGGTTTTTTTACAAATTCTTAGAAACTTATAAGCTAAATTAAAGCCTAAACTGAGCTTAATTCCTTAGATTCATATAACCAATACACACATCTTAAAGAACTTGAATTGACTAAACAAAATCCTTAAATCCTAACTTATAAACTTTAAAATGATGTTTAAAAACAATCTAAAGAACCAAAAGGATCCTGGCAGTATTAACTTGAGTTAATACTGCCTTGAACCAAACACCCCTTTAGAAAATTTAAACTCATTATCAGCTTATAATTTTGAGGATTAGGGTTCAAACTTCAAATACCAGATATTACAAAACTTATAACAAACCTAAAGAACAGATTTCAAAAAGCAAATAAGCAAGAACAATAAGCTAACAAGATATGCTATTATTTTTGGTTTTTCAACTGTTTTTTACCAAAAACATGTAAAATCAAATCTACACTAATAACTAAACATTTTAAGCATCAAACAACTAAAATATACAACAATAAGCTAATCTAGCAATTATAAGCAAACATTAAGCAGTATTAAGCTAAAGTACAATTTTAAGCTATAAAATGAAAATTTAAGAACTTACAAGAGCCTTAGCACAAACAAGGCTAATAATGCTTTTAAAAGCTACTCAACAAGCTCCAACTTATCTAATGATAAGCTGGTAAGGTCCTGAAAGCCCATCCAGGTCTGGCTTCCCTTCCATTTAAAAGCTGAGGTAATTTAACGGGAGGATTTGAGAATCTTAAAGCTCAGTTAAGCTTTGAGAGCTTAACTGAGTTTATAGCTAGCTTATAAGTGATTACTTGAAAGCTTATTGAGCTTAATAGAACAATAAAGAGCTTATTAAACCATTATGCATTAAAGTAAAAACATCAATTGAAATTTGAACATTAAGTAAACTAAAATTTTATTGATTATGAAAACTGAATACAAGCTTGAAAAGAGAGTTACATTAATTGAGATCAAAACTAAAAACGTTATAATAAGCTAAAATTACATAAGCTAAAAGCTACGCTAAATTTCTACCCTAGATGCCCTGTGAGTGAGGTGAGGCTTCCTTTTATAGGCAAGAGAGGAAGGTTCTAGCCTTGAGACGCTCCCTTTAATCTTGTCCCTCCATCTCTAACTGAATTAGTATCTTGATTAGTAGCCCTTAGATGAGAATGGTCACACGGATTGCCAGCGTGGAAATCCAATCATTGGGAACTTAATTGTGCTTCTTTTGCACTGATTTTAGTGTAAATTTCCCAAATTAGTTGTGTTTCTTTAGAGTACGCGTGGCATTCCTTGTTGTCAGAGTGAGTCAATTAGAATCAAGGGTGACGTGTTTGCTTGCTAACATGAAGCTTGGTACTCGAATCTTTGAGCCATGTAGGATGAGTGAAGGGAAGTGGGATTTACTCGTTAATTTTGACACAGGGTGAATTGGGAGAGATGGTGAATAGTAAAAACCATTCGCGTCCTTTTTCTTTTTTATATCTTTGTTTGACTCGTGTTATATGAAGGGTTGACTTGGGCTTATAAAGGGTTTGGGCTCAGTTAAACGAAAAGGGTTTTTGGGTTAATTTTAGACTTAACGACCGTTAGTCCCTAAGTAATAAAGGACTAACGGTGTTATTGGTTTTAGGGACTTTTGGTGAAATTGATTTAACATTAAGGGTATTTTGGTGATTTCAAAGGTTTGTCTTCATATGGATTGACCAATGGTTGACTGTGGTTGACTTTTGTTGACCTTTGCTTGATAAATTCTCGGCTCTTGTGTACTCTTTCCGTTCCTGTGTCCGGTTTTGGCTCTTTTCGTGTGATTTTTTAATATCCGTACCTACACATCACAAAAGACAAAATACACAATATACAAGCATAATTTGCATTATTTCATCATTTTAGGGTCATTTTTGGTATAAAACGGATATGTGATTTCTCACATATCAATAGCATTAGATTTGTGAGACGTAATCCATATATATCTTTCATAGTGATGGATATAGCATTAGATTTACGAGACGTAATCCATATTTTGTTGTACCATTTCTTGAATAGAAATTAATATTAGTTGTTTGCTTTGATTGATTTTGGCAGGACTCAATGAAGGATATTATCAATTTAGGTCGTTAAATGACAGCGGGGATGCATGAATAGATTACCTTAACATATACTAACTAATAATGTGTTAAAGGTATGTTTGGTTATAGTATTAAACATATAGTTGTTCTGGATTTGTTTACAGTATGTTTAGTTATATGAATGTTTTAAGGGAAAAATAGACATATAGCCAATCATCAGAATTCCTTTAAATTTTGACCCATTTCACCACCCGCCTCACCAAATCCGAGTACTGGTTTGTTAAATGGAAAGAAAATATTTGGTTGCTTCACTCGCAACAAGTAAGAGTGAGCTTTCTCATGATTATAGGTGTCTTAGATAGCATGGAAAAAACTGAAAATTATACTTTTCTCCCTTACACAATAGTTATTTACATTGTTCTTTATATATAAAATACTACTGCATAATAGTTTTTTATAACAACGATTTCATATTGCACCATGTTTCTTCAATTAAATGAGCGATTTTGAGTGTTCAGCCAAAACTACTTATATGCTTATAGTATTGTAAATAAGCACTTAAATTAAAATGGATGATACCTGCTGATTTCATAAAGCATTTCTTAAAGCAGATGTTGAAAACAACCAATCACAAGCCACCCCCTAAAGATCTTATCTACTCAAATATATGAAGATAAGCAGTTTCATCCAAACACTATAAACTACTAATTCAAGGGATAAAATGTATATCAATTCCTTAAGTACTTATTAATTTTAAATGTAGTACAATCTATGATGACATATTATTGGTTACAAGATAAAGGGTGTTTGGTATTGCTAACTTAACATCTCGGCATAATTTAAAAGCAAATGAGGAGTTTTAAGTGTTTGGCTAGAAGGAGATTTTGTGACTAACACATATGACACTTTGGGTATATAGAGATTTTCTAATGTTATCAAACTTTCCATTTAAGTTTCATGAAATCACATATTAATGAAGGTACAAATTGGATATGTTTTTTATATTTATGTTTGATTTGGTGAAATTGGGTCAGCGTGATCATTGGAATCCATTTTTAAATTGAGCAATCAGAAGATCGGTTGAACATTCGTTAATCTTTGAAAAATGTTAGGCTACTGGGAATGCATCATCCGGTGGTCTGATATAAATAATAGACATGAGACCAAACCGTATTAGATGTAGGAGCAAGCTAGCTGGATTCTCAATGATTAGTTCCATATGAGTTGGTAGGAATCTCAGGAACAATCAATTTAGGGGTGTTTGTTTAAGCTTATTTTTCGTCTTACAGCTCATTGAACTTTTAAAAAGCTAACAAGCTTAATTTTTTGGGCTTATTAGCTTATCAGCTTGAGCCTAAGAGCTAAAATAAGACATAGAATCAAATATCATGATTAGCTCATAACCCCTATGTGAGCTTATTGGCTTTTCATATATTATATAAGCCCATAAGCTCAAAACACAAGCTTAAACAAACATCCGCATACCGCAACCCAAAGAAGTTAATTTGATTAAGATGTTAAGTAGTAAGCCGCCTCCAACTATGTCTCTATTAAATGATCGTAACTGTAGCAACAAAAGGTCTTGACTGTTTCGTTAATTTAAGCTGCAATTATTAAAGGTAGTATAGGTTTGTCTAATTTCGGAACATCCTCCATCGACTGCTCATTGAAATGGTAGACATTGAAATGAAATCCCATGTGTGAGTCTAGATCTACATATTTTATACAAGCATGCATGTGCATTAGATAAATAAGCATTGGAACATTGATAGGTGTGTAGCCAAAATACGCTGAGTTGCACAACACAGAAGAAGTCACCTACTTGTCTTTTCTTTCTTATAACACATAATTTAGTTGAGGTAATTGTTACATGGTGCATCTGGAGTGGTTCCTCAATTTGAGTTTTCTCAAAAAGTAAATAGATAGATTTAATTAGGGGTGTCAAATGGGTCAACCGACCCGGCCCGAACACATAATTTAGTTGAGGTAATTGTTACATGGTGCATCTGGAGTGGTTCCTCAATTTGAGTTTTCTCAAAAAGTAAATAGATAGATTTAATTAGGGGTGTCAAATGGGTCAACCGACCCGGCCCGAACCCGATAAGGCCTTATAGGGTCGGGTTCATTCGGGTCCAACTATGCTTATCGGGTCAACCCGACCAACCTGGTAACCTTATAGGGTCGGGTTAGGGTTATTTTTTCAAATCTTATCGGGTTCGGGTTCAACCCGATAACCCGATAAATGTTTAAGCTTTCTGTGTAATTTTCTTTTTCATTTTTGGCCCAATAACACATAAGTGGCTGTTATACAAATTTTGTTTTGTTTAACTTAGTAAATGTATATGCATGTAAGCTCATGGAGAAAAGTGAGCTTGTCGGCTTTTCCAAAGTTCAAAAACTAGCCGATAAACCCATAAAAAGGGCTGTGATTGTGATACGTGCTTAAATGTGGAAGATATGTTTAATCCAGGAATTCAATGAACTCGAGAATCAAACTAGTAACTCAACCAGGAATTCATAGAACAAGAAATGAACTCGAGATTGGATACGATTGATGAAGCAATGGTTGTTACAGAATTGGTTACATATTACAGGAAGGAGAGAAATTATGTTTACAAATTAATTAGCTATTTAAATGTGTGGTGAATGAGGGTTTATATAGGGGAATTGAGGAATACAAAAGGTGGGAAAAGTTGTTAGAGATTGGCACGTGCAAGTCACGTGCCCACTTCCTTTGACTCGTATCAAATTGAGGTATTGAAATTGGCGTTTAATTAAGTTGAGACTTGATGGGTTTTGGGTGCGGTAGCCGCTGTGGAGCGCCGCGTGCAAACGTTTGCTTTTGTGGGTTTTGAAAGTCTCGGTTACTATAATAAGAGATGAGACAAGGGGGTTTCTTTGATGATGGTGGTTTCGGTGTTTGTTGACGTTTTTTTATGTTTCTAAACTTCGTCAAACCTTTTCCATGTAGGCTCCTTAATAACATCACAAAGACTCAGTACAAAATTACCGTCTGACTTATTATACAGTAGTAATCACCACCCTACAACACTAGATCTCATTTGACACCCACGGATATTATCCATGACTTCATTCTCCTTCTAAATAGTACCCCGCCTACCCGCTACAGACTTCGCAGCCAGAATCAAATGGTACAATCTGTCCGTATTCCTGTTAGCAATGAAAGACGACCCATAACTACCTTCTCCAATGACTAACCCCCTTAACCAGTGAGCAACTTTAAGCACAACTACCCCAGCCTCATCAAAGCCACAAGCAAACAAATAAAGAACATATCCTCGATGTGCGAGCTGTTTTACAAATCCTTCATACAGATTCACTTCAATTGAAGGCGGACCTAAAAATGCCATAATTCTGGCAGCAAAACCAAGAACATATACACCCAATAGATGAACAACTTCCGTCACCAGGTCACTACGTAGCCTCGGCTTCAAAAAAGATCCAATCTGCTCCAACACCTGATCCTTTGTAATTTCCTTTGCCTCGTTAAAAACATAAACTTTGGGTATCTTACCAAAAAACCCCAAATCATGAACACAAACATATCTCCCAAAAGTAATCAAACCAACCAAACGGCTTCCGCATTCGAACATCATTTTCCCGTACCAGATTACTACCTTTCTTTTCTTTTTCCTCTTTGGCCATTTCCATATGTCAAATTCTCGCTTTCTATGCTTAACTTTACATAGTGTACCATCTATTTTCTTTCTTGTAGGCCATTTCCACATATCAAACTTTTCATAACCAAGACTAACTTCATTCTTCAAAAATTTAGAATGGCCAATCACAGACTTAACATCTAAATGTTTTAACTTCTCTTTAAGCACATCCAACGGTGTATCAAATTCCAAGCCACATGTCCCTTTTCCTGAATCTTCCATCCACTTCCTGTGCTGGTACAACTTACCATCTCCATATTGAATACTCCTCAACACAAATTCACCTTCAGCAAAATTTTCATTCTCCAAAACACATATACCATCTTCACTCTTCTTTTCGATTCCAAGATCACACATATCAGATTCATCATCTTTATTAACAAAATTATCAATAACTTCAAAACATTTGTCATCCAATTCCATATCCACACCTTCAACATTTTCTTCACAACTATTATCAAAAGCAATTAACCCCATACATTCAATTTCTTTCTTTTTTTCATTTGCTTTACAACATTCATGATAACCCACTAACTCACTGTTCACTTTCTCCACTTCTTTTGAAAGATTAATTTTTGACGAAGATGACATTGGTGTAGTAGCGTTAGACTTCTTTTCTATGAGTTCATTAGTCGCTTCTTGCAAATTTGCCAATAGGTATGCACTGTGAAGGGTTTTTGGTCGGAAATAAACCATCTTTTCAATTTCCGGTTTTAACCCCGACATAAAGAGACTAACGAGACACTCTTCACTTTGACCCATTTTTTTAGTCCAAGAGATGCATGCGTTGTGATAAGAGATAAATTCATCATAATACTCTCGGACTGACCCATCTTGTTTGATCAATTTAATGCTAGACATTTCGCCGAACACCTTGTATGCATCATTTGCACCATCACCAATTCTTCTATTTCTTCTAGTATTTTTCCCCCAAATCACATCATTATCATTCCTATAACCCACTGAAGAATCCGAATGACCCTCAACATACAAACTTGCACCCAAATGTTTAACATCCGCCATTGATGATTCTTGAAATGAAATTTGATCGGAGAAGACGATCGTTTTGCCAGGAAAGAGGCTCTGATACCACTTGATACGTGCTTAAATGTGAAAGATATATTTAATCTAGGAATTATGCATTCGAAGACCAAACTAGTAAAACAACCAGGAATTCATAGAACAAGAAATGAACTCGAGACTGGATTACGGTTACTGAAACAATGGTTGTTACAGAGTTGGTTACAGATTACAAGAAGAGAGAAATTGTGTTTACAAATCAATTAGCTATCTAAATGTGTGGTGAATGAGAGGGTTTATATAGGGGAGTTGAGGAATACAAAAGGTGGGAAAAGTTGTTAGAGATTGGCACGTACAAGTCACGTGCCCACTTCCTTTGACTCGTATCAAAGTCATTCAAGAGGTTGTTTACATTGCAATATGCCTTTGTGCTTAGTGAGTGACCCATGTAGGCTTTTACTTTTGTGCTTCTATGATTTCAATTCTCATTAAAGAAGTTGTTATCATGTTCCCATCGTATTGTAAATGTTGTGATATGATCCTTTATTGATCCATTTTTGTAGGACGTGATTGAGGCGAAGGAATTCTTGAAGCACAAAGGGGTAGATGTCGGTTCAGATTAAGAAGAATGACACTTTTTACTTTGTTTATCTAATTTTTGATGGACTAGTGATAACCTTAAATTTGACGAGCTTTACATAACGTGCTCAGTCCGCTTACTTTTATCTGTACATCTATATTGAAGTGTGTTCAAAATCTTGTCCAGTTGTATTTTTTTCTTACTCACTTGTGCTATCTATATTCATTACTGTGTTAAAGTGACAAGAATTATAAGGTACAAATTGATTTGTATAAGTCAATCAATATACAACTCATTCGTCTTCTGTTTTGGGGTTTTTCTTGATTTCCAGTGGGCCTTTTCTATCTTGTCTTTGCAAGCTTTTATTGAACTGCAAGTTTAATAATAGTCTTTGTTCATTAAACATAGCAGCTAGATCTGATATAGATGGACAGATTTAACTTGTTTTCATTGCTTTATTTGCTACCTGTGGTTGTGGTCAAAGGTGAGGCCTTGAAGCTTTCGATGCATATTGCTTCAAAAAAGCTTATACATGTTAATAATTGGCAACAGATGTTGCCAAATCGCCACAACCCGATAACAACCCGACAACTCAACCCGTTTTGACCCGAAACCTGATAACCCGATATTTTACAGGTTCGGGTTAAGGTCAATGTTTAGGACACCAAAACCCGAATCAACCCGATAACCCGACAACCCGACAACCCGACCCGATAACACCCCTAGATTTAATCATTATATATGGGTAATGGGTTATCAATTGACTAGCTTTCTAAATTTTTTCCATATGAGTTATCCTATGCACTTTGTTTCACCATGTTACGCAAAAAAGGTCGAAAACCATGGTTACCCAAAACATCTACTTGGTGGGTTTGGTAGAGGTCACCTTTGCTCTTTTAGTTGAATTACATATATGTGTTTTAAAATATACTTAGTGTGTAACTGTATGAAATCTGTTGAAACAAATAATGCCTAAAAACGTTATTAATATTTTTCGACCTCTTTACGTTTTGATAATCACAAAATGTAAAAACGTTCAATGTAAAATTAAACGTAAACAAGTAATTAGTAGTAAATTTTTATTTCGATAATTTAATCACTTAAAGGTATGAATAAATAAATGCTTAATGCATTTTATGATCAAAGGTATTTTTATTCAACCTCACATTTTTTTATAAAATGTTACAATCATTTTTATAACTTTTATAAACATTTTTGTATTTAAAGAAATGTTTTATTCAAAATAAATATTTTGAATTCAAATTTTCTACCTAAAAACGGCTAGAAATGTTTTAGAAAGCACATCCCTTGGAAAAGACAAAAAATGGAGCGTCTGAGCCTGGGCGGCCCCCTTAAATACAAGGGCGGCCCCCTTAGTGGCCGGCCAGACAAAAACGCTCTCCAGCTTGCCTATAAATACTGGACTGTTCCCTACTGATTTTCTCACCTTTCGTACTTATTCTTTTCTGTCTTAAATCAGTCCACACATCTTCTACAATCCTTTGATCATTTAATCATAAAGCTTTGTTTCCAATTGATTCAAGTTCAATTCCTCAAGTGCAAGAGAAGAATACTTCTTATCATCAAGTCAAGAAGTATTATAGTTTTGTTTTTGTTATTGTGAAGGGGTAAGTATATCTTGTAAATCATTTGTGTATATTGTGAAGGTGTATATTGTAGTTGTGTGTAATAGTAGATTATGGTGATCATTGTAAGTATAGTTAGATCGTGGTGATCTTAATAAGTAGTGTTAGATTGGTGTGATCGTAGTAGTGTCTAGGTGAAGTGAAGTTGTGAAGTGAAGAGAAGTTGTGAAGTGGAGCAAGGTAGTGAATTGTTGTGAAGTAGTACAGTTAGTATTTTAGTCCTCAAAATACAAAAGTTGTGATAGATTAGTTCTAGCTAGAATTAGAACTCGACATTTGGCTTAATGTCAGAAATCGCTATAAGCTTAGTTGTGTACGGTTTTCTTCGCTTAAAGAGAGTTTGTTGACGTAGTGAAGAGAACTCTCGAGTTTGGTGCTCGGAGAGTGGAGTAGGGCGAAGAGGTGCTTCGTTACCGAACCACTATAAATCCTTGTGTTGTGGTTTGATCTTTCTAACTCTTATCTCTTGTCTTGCATACTTATTTATCACTTATTTACTTACTTATATTGTTCATATTGTGCACATATTGAGATCACATAAACTTGAATCTAAGTTTTTATAAACAAACTATACATCAAATTAAAAAGCGGTAAACTATTCAACCCCCCTTCTAGTTTTCCACAATTGGTATCAGAAGCCATGTCAAATAAGATTTTTAAAATAAACTGTATTGTAAAACTTGAATCGATATATGAAATCGGAAAAAATATTTAGAAGGGCAATCTATGCAAAGACCACCACTATTTGAAAGTGATGGATTTATTTATTGGAAAAATAGATTTGAAACTTATGTAAATTAAAAGATCTAGATCTTTGGCATGTTATCACCTATGGTGATTTTTCTCCTATTTAAAATAATCTTAAAACTAAAAAGGATGAAATTATACCATTTGATAAACAAAACAATGATCTTAAAAAGAAACTTCCTAAAAATAATGAAGCTAAAATGGTGATTTATAATGTTTTACCACGTAAAGAATACGAAAGAATTTTTATGTGTAAAACCGCAAAAGAAATTTGGGATAATTTGTTAATTACCCACCAAGGTAATAGTCAAGTCAAAGATAACAAAATAGATCTTCTTGTTCAACAATATGAACAATTTACGATTCCGGAAAAGGAATCACTAGATAATGCTTTTGCTAGATTTAACACCATTATTACAAGTCTAAAAGCACTTGATAAAGGTTTTTCTATCAAAAATTATGTTAGAAAATTTCTTAGGGCACTTCATCCTAAATGGCACGCAAAGGTTACGGCTACTGAAGAGTCGAAGGACTTAACATCACTATCACTTGATGAACTTATTAGAAACTTCAAAGTTTATGAAGTAATAATAAAGAAAGATTCTGAAATGGTCAAAGGCAAAAGAGAACAAAATAGATCTCTTGCCTTGAAGGCCAAAAAGGAATCTAGTGATGAAGACAATTCAACCTCTGATAGTGAAGACGAAGAATACGCCATGACCGTAAGAGATTTCAATAAATTTTTCAAAAGATGAGGAAGATTTGTAAGACAACCACACAATGAAAGAAAGTCATTCAAAATAAATAAAGATGACAAGAATGACAAGAGCGAAAGAAAATGTTTCAAATGTGGAGTCCAAATCATCTCATCGGAGAATGCCCAAAACAATCAAGAAACTATCATCAAAGAGCCTTCGTTGGAGGATCATGGAGTGATAGCGACGAAGATGAAGAAAAGACCAAAGACGAAAAATGTCTTATGGCTAAAGCATCAAACGAGGTACTTTCCGAAACCGAATTCTTTAGTGATGGTCAATTATCGTTAGATAAAAAAGACTTAGATAGTGAATACAATCGATTGTGCAAAGTAGGTCTAAAAGTCATGGCAAAAAATAAATCACTAAAACAAATTAAAAATTGGTTAGAAAATAAAGTACTCGAACTAAAAAATAAACTATCTAAAATGGAAAAAGGTAAAGAGGTAAATGACGAATGTAAAATATGCCAAGACCTTAGGTTTGAAAATGAAAAGCTTAAGGAAGACATTTTTAAGCTTAATCAATTTAATAATAGTAGTCACTCACTTAAGAAAATATTAAATCTTCAAAAACTATCCGGAGATAAATCCCGTCTATGATTTAATTTTACCAAAGGATCAACTAGTGAGACTAAACAAGTAAATTTTGTAAAGTCACAAGAGGCTGAGTCTAAAGAAAATTTAGTAGAATTAAACTCAATCCCAAAACCTAAATATATACTTATAAACAATACTAAAATTCTTATTGCAAGCGACAATGAAGTAATAACTCTCAACCTCGGTCTAAAACACCATAACCTAGGAGAGATCAAGGTAGACTAAATTAACCTAACACTAATCACTCAATGTGGATTATTCACAACAACCAAACTTTTCTCTGTGGGGAATATGTCCACCCTATATGTATCTGAATCAATAGCAACCAATGCAAAATATGTTCGGGACTAACAATTTTGGAACCATGAGACATTGGGGACCAAATGGTTAAGTCGTTATAACTCTTAGGATGAGATACTTATGAACACTCTTTGGAATCCGACGAGTGGATTGAAGATCATATATTCTCATATTCTATGATGGGAGTACCCAAAGATTTAATCTTCAAAGCTTGTTCACTTGAAGATGTTGAAGATAACACATTGTGGGCAAAGGTATGTCTTCTTTTCAAACTTCTTAGAATATAGATTAATTGCAAAGTTCTAAATGATTATATATTATTATACTACAAGTAGTATTTGCTAAACAAAAGAGTTATAGTCAATAGAATAGAGATTGAACTTGAGAAAATAGTGTAGTCACTAGAAATGTCATTTGTTGGTTATCTAGAATTAAGTGAAAAGCAAGAAATTGTTCATTATGAACTTTTCTCTCACGTAGTTGAATTAGAATTCTCTACGTACAGCTATAAAATGGAAATCTTCTATGTCCACATGTAGTGAACTCACGTAGATGAAGAAAAGTGAGTTGGTGGGTAATAATCAACATAGAAGTAGGATTAGTTTTACACCGTACTCAAGCGTCGGAAAGGCATGACATCAAAACACTATGGATGAGATAAACTCCCTTCAACTACGACATCCGCCTCGACTACATGTCTACAATAAACTACGTCTATGGAAACCGTCTTATCGAGCTTTGACTCAATTCTTTATCGTCACGTATTAATCATCTCTCTCGCCTCGCAAACACTCTAAATCGTGACAATTAATTATTTCATCTGAAGTAATTAACAAGAAGTTTATTGAAAACGTCACTAAAACTTCGTTAAATCTTCCCTCGGCTTGACAACTTGATTATTTCATCCGAAACAGTTAAAGTATTTTTAATTAGCAAAAGGTTAATTAAAACGTCAATCAAATTACGTCAATCATCTCTAAACCTCTTCTCGGCCTAAAATCCTTGACAAACCTAAATATTCCATCGGAAATTATTTAGTTCATTTAATTAAACGAAAAGTTAATTAAATGTGTCAAGTATTTTCTTTTCATCTTCAACGTCATTCTTCGACAACTAGATTATGTTAAATAATATTACTAGTAGCTCCCGACGTATTTTGATACTTGTATATTGATAAAACTAGTCAAAATCGAAAAACCAAGAAAAACTTGGTCGTCAGATAGGCGGCCCCCTTATCTTTAAGGGGACCGGCCTTGTTAAAAGGGGCGGGGCCCTTATCACTAAGGGGGGCAGCCACTTAAATTCGCTAAACAGTCCTCTCTTCTGCAAAACTCATTTCCAAACACTCCATTCCAACATTCCTTCTTTCCCTGCTACTGTTGTGACGAACACACACACTCAAAAACTTTAAAATCCAATCCCCAAACTCAAAATCCATCTAATTGCACAAGGGGCAAACACCTACAACGTGATTAACAGCATCTATTGTAAGATTCTCCATACTTTTCTCTTTCGGTTTCATCCAATTTTGTTCTTAATCAAAATTGAGTCATTTTCATTTTTTTTTGTCCTTTACATTCTTGTGATTAGGTCTAGAAAATTCATAACTATAATGATTCCTGTAGTAATAGGAATTCGAAAATTTCCAATAGGATTGAATCAAATTTTTCTTGGGTCGAAAAATTCATAAGGATATATATATATATATATATATATACATTTTCAACAATTTTAAAATGAAAATTTCAAAACAAAAATTTATACATTGTTGATTCACGCCAAAAACACGTTAAAATGATCATATATTGATTATCGAAACATACATATCTCAATATATATTTTTCGACATCATTGGTTAAGGTTTTCAAACATAAAGGGGTGTTTGGTTCATTTCATAGGATAGGAGTTTAGAGTCGAAATGAACTTCACTACACTTTTATCACGTGTATAGACACATAACTTACACATATAAGTCATCAAGATATATAATTCATATATATTTTGATACATTTAATAAAAAATGTAAAATAAAGGGGCGTTTGGTTTAACATTTTAAATTGTTATTTTGAGTCAAAATTAACATCATCCCATTTTTGTTAAGTCACACGTAATGAACTAAATTTAGTCGGCGAAATATACTAAGTAATGTATATCTTTCGACGTTCTTAGTCAAGACATATGTTAATGAAGGAGCGTTTGGATTATTTCCTAGAATCTTAGTCCAAGACCGAAATAATCCCTACTCTACTTATCAACTTCAAAACACTTGACAAGATTATACTAGGTGCCGAAATATATAATTAATATATATTCTTCGATACTCTAGATCGAGTCAAAAATAAATTAAGGAACGTTTGGATTACTTCTTAGGTTTTTAATTTTAGAGTCGAAGTAATCTTTGTTCCATATAAGTTGTTTTTAAAACTTCATTATTATTATTTTATATATATATTTGTGATATTTTTTTGTTGTTTTTGTCTTGTTTAGGTGATAAACATGCCTCGAGCAATTGTTGGTGATACCTCCCGTACTAAATCATATATCCCTAAAGTATCTGAAATATCCGGATTCTCTCCCGTCCTTGCTCAATTTTATAAACTAATCAAAAACCGTTGTATTCACAAGGACCGAGTCGTGGATCAACTCTATTACGAATCCAACGGCATTGAGCGATTGTTCACCAACGTTCACTTCAATTGTCTTTTCGAGATCAACGAACCAATCGTTCCTCGATTCATTATAGACTTTTATAGTCAAGTCAAAGTCCAAACCGATAAATACGGTTATCTTCTAATATCATTCATGATCCAACATGAATTCATCACTCTCACTCTCGCACAATTTGGTCAAATTCTAAGAATCCCATTTAATGGTCAAGCTGTCTTCACGAATGAATGAGATCTTGCATCTCTTGCATATTCCCAAGAGACTAAGGGACCATATCATACATATCATACCGATCTTCCTACTCTCGACGATATTCGTCGATTTCTTCAATTGGACCGAGTCGAGTTGAACCGCACCATCAAAAGCCAAAATGTCACTCTCACTCCTAATCAAATTCTTACCAAAGAATTAAGACAAGACATGAAGCGTTGGGAAGAACTCATTCGTAAGAATGTGTTCGGACTAGGAGGCCACCAGGACCATCTTTCGGCTAGTCTCGCTCACATGTTGTATTGTATTGTTGTCGAAGAACAATATACTCTTGTTTATTTCTTCGTCAAACGAATTGAATGTGCTCCGGCTACTCCAACCACAAATCTTCCTTACGGCATGTTCTTGACTCGTCTCTATCGACACGTCATGGAACATTATCCTTATCTTGACAATGGCATTTACAATGTCATTGATCGAGTCATGCGTCCACTCGCTCTAAAACAAACCCGAAAACCCCAAAGTGATCGTGGAAAAGCCCGTCACTCCGTCTCATCAACATCCGCCATCATAACTATGGATCTTCATCTCACCAAGGAGATGATGATGAGGATGATGGTGCTTCTCGTGCTAGTACCCCATTTCCTACCACCTATCTTAACTCCTTTCGTCCACTCAATTACCAAAGACACGACATTCCCACTTCTTCTCAACAAGATGATGATCTTCTCTTTGAGCGACAAACTATCTTGCTCAATCAATCTCAACAAATCTATGAAGAAGTTAGAGGTGGATTCAAATCATTCGGCAAGGCATTGCGAGGAGTCTTCAGAAAGAAAAAGAAATGAAGATGATGAATGGTGATTAGGTCGATAGCATAATTTATTTAGGACTTTGTGTGAACTTATGTTTATGTTTAATTACTTATATGATGACAACCCGACTTAGTCGGAAAAACTTGAACTTGTTTAGCTTGCTTAGGACCTCTAATCATTATGCACTATTAGCAAGCTCTTATATTTATGCATCCTTATTTTATACTTCTACTAGTTGCATGCATATATAATATATTTGTTTCATACACATATGTATTCACATAGGACTTGCTGTAAATTGATCACCAAAACAAAACTTTTCTTACAAAATTTTAGCAAAAATAAAACTTTTTAGCCGTCTGAAAAGTCTCAGATGGGCGTCCCCCTTAACTCATAAGGGCGGCCCCTTATCAATAAGGGGGCCAGCACCATAGATAAGGGGGCCGGCCACCCAGATCACGGGTTTTACTATTTTTTCTGCTTTTTGACTCTCTCTTATCTAGCCTCAGCTACCTTTACCCAGAAAACTCGAACACATTTTGGAAATTCTTGAACTAATTCAAATCCATTCCATTTCCAAACTATTCTATTCTAATAAATTCCCTCTAAATGTTTACCACCACTTTATCATCTTCTTCATCCATTATCAACCACCATAAGCCTCCATGGCATCCACTAGAGCTTCCATTTCCAAAGCTTCTAAAAGACTAAAAGTCAACATCATTCCACGAAAATAATTATTTGTAGATTTAACTCATGATGACACTAAAACCCCATCACCCAAACATCAACTCCCATCACCTAGTGCTCCAAATGCACCTTAAAAACACCATCAACTAAAGATACCTCTTCATCCTCCATTGACTACATACTCAAATCACCAACCTCCTCCACATCACCATCAACCAATGGTTACTTGAACTCACCAACATCTCCTCCTTCAAGAGTTCCTCCACCACTTCCAACTCAACAAAATGAACCCATGGAGATAATCATCACTCCATCACCCCATCACCTCTCTTAGGTCATCACATTTCATGGAATCTACTTAAAGCACATGGAGCAACATGCTTATGTTGTATCCATAACCGTAGACTTATCCTTGGCTTAAGTGAAGAACTTCAATACATGTTTTCTTACATTGAACACATGCTCTCACAACCTCCACCACCTAATTCGCCACCACCACCATCACTTTCTCCAAACTAAACATACACCATGTTTAGCCATTTTCAAATAATTGTCAACCAAACCTTTTGTAAGCAAGTCCTATGAAACCCTAGGAATATTAGGACCTTTGTCGTCTAAATCTTATGTATGTCATATGCTTCAAGCATATTATTTTAATTTAATGTATGCATGATTATGTTTTATACACAATTCTTATGTTTAATGAATAGTCTTTAATCTTATGTTTCAAGTATGCACTTGCTTGTCTTTATTTTTATATTTTGGTTGAATGACTCCTAACTATATAAGTTAAGTTTAGTTGATATATATTTGTGATTGTTAGTTTACACAAATACCTTGACACTTGTTAAGCATTATCAACATGTTTAAATATTTTTCTTTCCTTTGCTATATGTTAGAAACATTGGTGTTGTTCTTCTAACTTTTTTTGTAGCAAAGTTACCAAGCTCGATTCCGTAGTGCCCTCGAACGAGGGGGAGCTCTTATTCTGTCAATTTTACTCACATTCGTCGATGAAGCCTTTTTGATTCTACAAAAAGGGGGAGAAATGGAAATAAAACTCACTAAATACTTGTTTTAAATTTTTTTTTACATTTAATGAGTTTAGATTTTGTAATCATCAAAAATGGGGAGATTGTTGATATAAATAATGCCTAAAAACGTTATTAATATTTTTCGACCTCTCTACGTTTTGATAATCACAAAATGTAAAAACGTTCAATGTAAAATTAAACGTAAACAAGTAAGTAGTATTAAATTCTCATTTCGACAATTTAATCACTTAAATGTATGAATAAATAAATGCTTAATGCATTTTATGATCAAAGGAATTTTTATTCAACCTCACATTTTTTTATAAATGTTATAAATATTTTTATAACTTTTACAAAATATTTTTGTATTTAAAAGAAATTTTTATTCAAAATAAATATTTTGAATTTAAATTTTTTACCCAAAAACGGCTAGAAATGCTCCAGAAAACACCTCCCCTAGAAAAGACAAAAAAGGGAGCGTCTGAGCCTGGGTGCCTCCCTTAAATATAAAGGCGGGCCCCTTAGTGATAAGGGGGCCGGCCATAGAGCTAAAGGGGTCGGCCATACAAAAACGCTCCCCAGCTTGCCTATAAATACTAGATTGTTCCCCACTAATTTTCTCACCTTTTGCACTCATTCTTTTCTGTCTTAAATCAGTCCACACATCTTCTACAATCCTTTGATCATTTAATCATAAAGCTTTGTTTCCAATTGATTCAAGCTCAATTCCTCAAGTGCAAGAGAAGAATACTTCTTATCATCAAGTCAAGAAGTATTATAGTTTTGTTTTTGTTATTGTGAAGGTGTAAGTATCTCTTGTAAATCATTTGTGTATATTGTGAAGGTGTGTATTGTAGTTGTGTGTAATAGGTAGATTGTGGTGATCATTGTAAGTATAGTTAGATCGTGGTGATCTTAGTAAGTAGTGTTAGATTGGTGTGATCGAAGTAGTGTCTAGGTAAAGTGAAGTTGTAAAGCATAGTGAAGTTGTAAAGTAAAGCGAAGTAGTAAATTGTTGTGAAGTAGTACGGTTAGTATTTTAGTCCTCAAAATACAAAAGTTGTGATAGATTAGTTCTAGCTAGAATTAGAACTCCACATTTGGCTTAGTGTCGGAAATCGGTGTAAGCTTAGTTGTGTACGGTTTTCTCCGTCTAAAGGGAGTTTGTTGATGTAGTGAAGAGAACTCTCGAGTTTGGTGCTCGGGGAGTGGAGTAGGGCGAAGAGGTGCTTCGTTACCGAACCACTATAAATCCTTATGTTGTGGTTTGATCTTTCTAACTCTTATCTCTTGTCTTGCATACTTATTTACTTACTTATATTATTCATATTGTGCACATATTAAGATCACATAAACTTGAATCTAAGTTTTTATAAACAAACAATACATCAAATTAAAAAGCGGTAAACTATTCAACCTCCCTTCTAGTTTTTCACAAAATATAATAGGTGGTAAAGGGTACTAATTGTTGATTTTTTAGTTGTAAAATTTAAGTCAATGTTGATGTTTTTTGTTTATGATTATGTTTATCACAGGTTGTTGACTACATGGCTATCGATAAAAGTATTTGGGGAGAGAGACTACTCGTGCTTGCAACGATGACGACTGAACTATGTGTCAAAATACTTATTTTAGTATTCCTCATGTAGTATCCAAATACTTATGATCTTATTTTGTTATTTACTATCCCAAATACTAAAAGTAGTGTCATACAGATATGTCAATGGGTGTTGGTATTATGTTATTTAAGCTTTATACCAAAAGACATACTTGTATAAGTTTATAGTATCCAAATTATCTTTTATAAAATTAATGTAGTACATTTTTTCGAGGCAACCATCAAATATACAGAAATTTTAGCAAGTATAAGTAGTATTAGCTCTTCAAAAGTTTGAGCAATACTGTTTACTCATATACAAGAAATGTTCTTAATTATGAAAAGACATTTCATATTATGAGTACATGTGTTTCATTTTGAACATTATTTATTTTGAACAATTATTAATAAGGTTGTGTTAACCATAAAGCCAATAAAAAGGTTGTGGTAACCATAAAGCGAATAGATTATGCGCTTCATATTTCATAAAGCCTTAAAATTTAACTTATATGATTGTTAATATCAGGTGTAATACTTGTCAAATTTATCATTGTCATTTTAGCTACACGTCAATTTATGTCCCTTCATCAAATTCTTCACATTCATCAAATAATTGTAGCAGTGATCACTAAATTAACCACGATATTCATCTTCGCCAAATCGACATCTTCATCTTTTTTTGCGTGTCTTCATATGGTCATTACTTTTACCAAATCAAATGAAAAGTCGCACCACCATATGTAAATATGATGGTCAATAACAAGAGACTACGCGTTGACCATGACCAAGACGCATGATCATGGTCCTTATTATGGCAAATTTAACTATTTTAAACAGTTAATGATGTAACACAAAATCAAAAGTTAGAAAACCAAAAAAGATAACCAGATTTAATAACCATCAATACTTAGTATAGTGTCTTTAAGTTTTCATGGCCTTTACGAGGAATCGCTTTAGGGATGGGCCTGATAATTAAGGGGATTGTCCGTTAAATTCTTGGATGTATGTTTTGAACATGATTAAGTGATATTACATATAATTTAAAGATTATTGTTGTGTTAGATTAAGACTTAGGTAGTGAAAAAGCGTTTTACATATTTTTCATATAGATCTCAAATCTAAATGACCTAAAAATCCATCCGGACAGACTTTTGAAAATGGAGGGTTTTACACGGTTTGAATCTGATTAGCGGTGAGTTCAAACCTCGTGGATTAGTCTGCCAAATGATTGAAAACCATAGTCATCCTAAATATAATCCAAGGTTAACCTTGGAGAGGTCTCAGGTTTGAATCTCACCATGGACCTTCAGGAGCAAAAATAAATAGAAGCAGTAGTGGAGTTGGGGTAAGGCGAAATTTCGAGGCATGCATACTGCCCAATTGGATGTCATTGTGGGCTCGAATTACTAACTACTAACTTGTCGTTGAAAAAAAATGATGTGTTATTAATCTTTCTTTCATGATATTTGAACTTATTATTATAAAATAATGTTATATTATGCTTTAACATTGTTACACTCACAGGCTTTCTAATTGAGTTTCTAATTTAATAATTTACTAAACATGTAGGCGGGACATAATTATATCTGTAACAACCCGAGTTTCACGACGCGTATGACGATCGCGAATCCGACGTCATATTTTTTATTTTATAAATTCGTGTGAACGAATGTCGACATTTGAAATTTTATTTGTCGTAAATAATTATTTTCGTATTTTATTACGAACGGAAATTTAAAATTTTTATTTTTAGACGTTTCGCGAGTCACCGTTTTTTGTTAATTGTTATAAGCATCGTAAAAATCTATGACGCGTTTCGTTATTATTTTTACGGTCGTAAATTATTATTTTTATGAACGTCGTCCTTGTTCCTTGACTTTGGCCAAACTCGCGTTTAATATTTACGTTTTACCCAATTAAGTACAGATGTTACACTTTAATTAAAAGGTTAACAAAAGAAATACAAGTAATAAAAGTTTACAAAAAAAATTGCATGCTCACCCCTAGCCCCTTTGTAGCCGGCTATAGGACACAACAACACTCAACCAATTTGGTTTCCAATATGTATAATCATTATATGTGTTTTCTCATCTTTACTTAACTAGTATAAGCCATTCATAGATCAAAAACCTTGTTCTCTTCTTCCTTTTGTTCTCTCTACCCGGCCACACACACAAACACAAATACAAATATCATTTTCAAGATTTGATTATTAAAACCCACTCAAACATTACTAAAAATAGTTAGGTTAATCAAGAATCAAATGGAAGACATTGTTTTCTTTCCTTCTTTCTTTTTTGAGTTCGAACGAGCCCCAAACAAACACCCCTTTGGTGTTTTGATTTTTCTAGTCACCAAACATCATTTAGATGATAATAACTAGATCATCCATGGAAGAAAAATAGACATGCATTAAGGTTTATGCATGGTTGAGTTTTGTTGAGATTAGTGGGTTTTGATTTAAATAAGGGTTATGAGATTAGTGGGGAAATGATATAGGAAGGTTTAGTGGAAGTATTTGGTTGATAAAAATATTTAAGAGGGTATTTGGGTTCGGTCGTGGGTTCGAACCAAGAGGGAAGCACACAAAAATTGTTTGATTGTTTGAATATATATCAAGATTAGTTGTAGGTTGATTTGGTTTAGTTGAGGTTGATTCGGTTTTGGTTTTGGGTTGGTGTTGTACTCGAAGTCACGGCCAAAAAGGGACAAGGAACAAGTGTGTTCATTTATCGAGTCCGATCTTGCTGCAATAAGCATTGTGAGCCTTCTTTTATATTTTGTTTCGTTTGTTTCGCACATTTGATATGAGTAAATTCGTTGCATGTGATGAAATCTATAAGATCTTGCGTCGTCTAGTTAGTTGTTGTTATAAATTGATTGAGCGAGTTAAATGTGAGTTATAGGCCATTTTAGATGTGCCGTGAGTGAGTTTTTGGGTCAAAAGTGAGTTTTGGCGCGTTTTGTAATGGGTATATTTTGGGCAGAAACTTTGGCACGGAAAACGAGGGTCGAGATTTTGTGAAATCTGATTTTTGATTGAAAAATATGATAAAGCTTTCTTAGACGATCGTTTTGACATAAAATGGAGCTTCTAACTCCTAATAACGAAGAAATTAGAGCGAAAACGAGATATACTTTTTAAGTATAAAAACTCAGCATTTTGGAAAATATATTAGTTGCTGACAGAAATTTAAATGCTCGTTTTGAGCACTTTCGAGTCCGTTTCGGCCTTCCGGCGAAACACGAAAGTTGCTCGGAATGACGTTTTACTTTGCCGCGAGGCTTGCCAGTTTTAAAATCGAGTAATAACGGGTCAAAACCCAAGGTCAAAATCTGCATTTTTATTAAAAGTGTCATAGTTCCTGCAGAAACTTGCAGGGGCATTTTGGTCATTTTCTGTCGAGTTTCGGGTCTCGGCTAAAACTAAAAAGTTGTCCGGAATGTCGTTTTACATAAAATCTCTTTTGAGTCCGAGTTGTGAAAATGTGATATAACGAGTCGTTTGGAGCGGGTCAGATTCAATAATATATATGTATAAAAAGTCAAAGCCAAACAAAGTCTAACGTAATACTAAACTTGTCGGATGTTATAAAAATAATAAACGTTATTATTATTACGAGTATAATATTTTAGACTTTACGATTGTTATGAACGAAGAAGATTCTAAAAATAGAAACTTTTGTAATATACGGGACATAATCCCGGTATGAGTAATTAATAACTAAATTAAGCGTCGAGTGTGCGTGAGATAAATAAATATTATTATAAATATAATTAGAAGACGAGACCTACAAAAAATAGTAACTTTCCAAAAATAGAAAGTTTTCGATTAAGCAACGTATAAAATAAACGAGAGAATGATCGTAACTCAATTATGTGGAGTTTAGGATCTAGGACGCGCAAGTGAATTTCTCATCACATGTGTATGTATATTTATACTATTTTGATAGTTGCGATGCGCGTATTATCCGATCGTATCTTACGATGTAATAATTGAACGACATAAATTATAGGTCGCGGTTGAGCTCGTCGTCGAGTAGTTCATGATTGTCTCGGTTATTTAATCTTCGGCTTCGATCAAGGTGAGTTCATAGCCTCGCTTTTGAACTATTTTAAATGTTTTTAAACCCGCGAGGGGGATACTTGTTGTTTTGTGAAAATGAGAACGCAATATGTTTTGATATTAAATATGACTCCATTCACTATTGAGTATATGCCTTTTACTGTGTGACCGTTAGTTGCCTAGTTGCAGGTGAACGCTAATGCATTAAATAGATCTATTGGGTTTGACAACCCTGTCCGGGGTTTGAATCAATTGTGAACACCCTGTAACGGACATTTTGTAGTTAGTATTAGGAGAAGTGGCATACTTCTCGAACATTATTTTATCCTACGGGATGAATGTGTTAAGTTTCGGTACATGAGCTTAATTAGTTGGAAATCAATATTTTTTATAACATGTCTTACGAGCAATGTTATATGTTTTGTTGAACCAAATATGCGTTCTAACTGTTATTTGTAAACTCTATGAATTCCCTCAATATTTTGTTGACCTTTTAAGCATGTATCTCAGGTTAGTTGTTGTTGATGGCTCGGATGGGACGGAACGCGGATATCAAGGACGGTTCTCGGTGAAGTAGTATCATAAACTAAAACAATGTTTTAGAAACCAAGTCGTGTTATGACTTTTATAAAATAAATTTCTACGTTGGTATTAGTACCTATGTAACTCTGATGTTTCTCTTATAAATAAAATAAATTGCGTTTTATAAACGTATCTTTGAATGTTTACTGGGACTCGTGTGCACGTATTCTGAAGTAGCACCCCAATTGTTGTATTCCGCTGCGTATCGTAGTTTGGGGGTGTTACAGAGTGGTACCAGAGCACAAGTTGTAGTGAACTAAGTTGTTTTACAAAACATGGACTACAATTGTTTTTGGAAAATTTCACTTCTTTCATCGTGTTAAGATTATCGCGCACGTATTCGTTCTTGATCCATATGTGCCCTTAGGACACCAATCCCCCCACCAACACTACCATTTTTGATTCTTTGATGCATATTAAGTGTGTAACAAGTGGGAATAACAATTGGTATATATGTAATGTTTATATATTTATATATATACTATATATATTATATATATATATATATATATATATATATATATATATATATATATATATATACGACATCCGTTCTATGATGTATGGTTATATATATAACTCGGTATTCGCATCTCATGAAAAATTTAATTTCTTTATGCATTTTAATGCAATATCATGAAACCATCCTAATATATGATGAGTATAATTTTACATATGATCAAGAATATGTATGATGGTTACTAATATAAGTATTTCTTTTCTTTTGTAGTGTTATGGGCGAACCTTTGTCACCGGATCGCGTGTTCGATTTTCCTGTGGATGAGCCGAAGCCGCATCCAGCTTACGATTTCTTCGCGCCCGGACCGCTACCAGGATATGCTGGTAACCCAAACAACAATAACGGGTGGATTGAGGCAGGCGTATCCTTACTTGGAGAGCTTGGAGTTGTAGCGGACGAGCCGATGGTTGGCCCGATAGTGGATGAGATTGCTGAGCCGATAGTCGAGGCAGGGGAGTAGGTGATCGCTCTAGTGGTTGATATGGATGAGGACATTGCCATGTTGTTTAGCGATGATGATTTTGAGGATGATGACTCCGAGGGATTTGATGAGGATGAGGTTTGGGAGGTGAACGAGGAGTGGCTGATGGCTCCCGTCACACCACCTCCTATGCCAGCGGTGCCCCCACCGAGCGTCTACGAGGTAGG
Organism: Tanacetum coccineum; assembly: GCA_026074375.1. NCBI lineage: Eukaryota > Viridiplantae > Streptophyta > Magnoliopsida > Asterales > Asteraceae > Tanacetum > Tanacetum coccineum. The sequence goes on from BQNB010058151.1 coordinate 29,435, forward strand.
AGGTCCATCCACTGCTGCTGCTGAGGGACAATCTTTTCCCCTCCCAGCACCTGGACTTCCTATACCTTCATCAGTGATCGAGGACTTAAGTACCCGCTTGGGTAACCTGGAGTACGAACATAGATAGCTTGTGAAGAAGGTGATCCAGGTGAGTGATGCTGAGGTAGCAACTGGTATTTCCATTAGGGAGATCGGCCCGAGGGTTTTTGCTGTTGAGGGACAGGTGTAGGTGATGGCGTCCGAGATGGTTTATGCGGCGGATAGATTTGAGCAGAATGGCACTCAGGTGGAGCAGGGTCAGCAGACTGCGACCCAGAGAGATGAGGTGATTGTTGGACTAACTCAGCAGGTGCAGGCCTTGCAGGCAGCAGTGCAGCAGAGAGATACACAGATTCAGCAGCTGCAGACTATAGTTTTAGAGATGAGCAGCCGGGAGAGCACACTGATGCAGTGTATTTTGGGGATGGATAGGCGACTTGCTGATCTGGAGAAGAGACCACCAGGACCTCAGTAGTCCTATTAGTAGTTTATTTTGATTTTGGATTAGATTATGACCCTTTGTATAGCCACTAAACTGCTAGTGCCAGTTAGTGAGGTCATGCTGTCGGGTGTATTTTGTTTTTGTAAACTCCGCAACCATTCGGATATGTTAGGATTCCTATGTTAGAAATTTAGAATCATCATGATGGGATGTATCGGTCTTGGAACCGAAGATTGTAACTTTCGGGGGATTTTTGGTTGTACGTGTACTACCCCCAGCATTGTTATTATTATTATTATAGTTATGAGATTATGATTATCCTTGATTATTAGTTTTGTGTGATTGTGGATGTTGATGTTTTAAGTGGCCTTGTTACTAGATTGACTTAATCACGAGTGTGGGATGATTCCGGTTGGTGAATCTTTCACACGCGTATGATACTTGATTGCATTGTCCATGAATGGGTATTATTTTTGGTACTTGTTGTGACCGTTGACCAAACTATATTAAACAATGCTTCGTAGATTGATGATTTTAAAACTATGAATTGCGATAACGAGTTTGTGTGATGAACAAATGTTGTTACGTGAATTGTACTAATTATGTTGTATAAACTGTTTGTGTAAACAATGGAAAAATGTGTTTTCAAATTTCATAAACTGACCCTATGGTGTCAAATAAATTTGCTTTTCAAAAAAAAATATTTAATATATGAAAATATGAATAATTTCGTTTTTAAAATAATAAGAATGGAAGACGGAATGATGCTATTATATATATCAAGTTAAAATGGGTGTAGATGCTTAAGTTGTTTAAAGTGGAAGCAATAAAAATTGGACAAATGTCACTATAATTTAATTAGTTGTGTGGTCCGTGTTACGATTTGGGTTCGTGTATGAGTTGTTGGAGGTTTTGGTTCGTGTACGAGCAATTGGTTCGCGATTTTTAGTAATACGAGTTTCTTGTGTATCAGTTATTTATCATAGTTTAGCATTTATTTATTAACTCAGATGTAACTTGTAAGAGTGTATCATTCAATTTGCGAATAAAATGTATATTTCTATCAATAGTCTTTTGTGAAACAAAATTATGTATCATATGTATCAGCTATAAATGATGGCGTATCAAGTTTTTTTGTGGTTGTATATCAATTTTTATGTATAAGATTTAATTTCATGTATCTACTATTAATTAAATCACATATTAATTAATAGATTCAATGGTTAAGATCACTTCTCATTTTAACAACTTTAAGCTACTACACTACAATAACCCTCCCATATATATATATATATGAAATGATGCTTTCTTATTATTTTAAAATAATAAGAATGGAAGATGAAATGATGCTATCTTCTTTTCTTTCTTTTGAAACAATCCTATTTTTATTTCATTTTTAAAAAAAATATATAACTTACGCGTGTAGCGTATGAAAAAGGAACGTTTTGACGAGGATGGACATGATGTCGTTTAGTCCTCAATTATGAATAACTTGATCAACTATGCATAATTTAAGAAGAACCACGCTATGTCGGGTAAATCGTCACCATTAAAACGCTTGATAATTGGGACAAATGTTTGGGTCAAGCTTCCGGAAGGAGAAAATAATTTTTACCCTGCTATGGATTCTCATGCAAGTAACCCTACTCCTACTGACTGCATGGAGAGAGTCTCATGCGAGTCGTTATGCCCGAGTCGTCCCGAAGGGAGAATACCTACGGTATTGTTCAGAGCGAGTGTGTCTAGAAAGGAGTGAAATCTAGTTCGTGGTAATGTAGATCGGCGATTGTTATGAAGACGTGTCAAGACTAAGTGGAGTCGGTATGCTAGTGAGCAATGGTGGATTTGAGCTACCAAGGGTGTAAACCTTATATCGACACTGAGAAGAGATCCTCTTGAAGATGTGAAGATTCTTAAGGTGGGTGGAAGTTAAGATGACCAGTCCCGAGGTTGAAAGGGGGAAATGAGAAATGAAGAAGACTTTTCCTACATTAGAAGTGTATTGCAAATGGTGTATCAACTGATGGCCATGAAGAAGACTTTTTTCCTGAAATGGAGAGTAGTGGTAGTGTAGTTGTAAATGTACCTGGAATTGTCAAGGATTAGAATAAGGCACTAAGCGACTCCTGGCTTAAGGTTAGGTATAGTGATCCTTACTCCTTGACGTAACGACTTAGTTTGCGTGTAAAAGGAGCAAAAAGATTGGAGACTTTAGCCGAATGGTGACATCCGTTCCCATCCTGGAGAAACAATCAAGGTAGCTAACGCCTTAAGCCGAACGGTATTAAGATAGGAATGTGCGTAGTTATCTCGACTTGATTAGTTGAGTCATCTAGGATTTGATGCGATGTGTTAGGACCGAGTCGACTATGCTAGTCGCGGTACGGAAATGCTAAAATTGTTATTTTATTATTCGTCGGACGAGCAACGAGCCCATGATGCTCAATTGTTTTCTCGATTGTTTTCGATTTTTCTTTTGACAATGTGTGTTTTTAGCGGAATTATTGCCGTCGAATTATATGAAAAATGTGCTTTATGTGTCTTATGTGCTATGTGGTTTTGAATGGTAGTAAGCGTTTAGGTCGCTTTTGTGTCGTCGATACGGCTTAGAACGTGAATAACGGGTATACTTACCCAGATGTAGATGAAGGCTGATTTGAGAGGTACGCAAGCCTAATAATCCATTGTCGATTGTGGTTTGTTAACCCACAAGCATGACTATGGTTGGCTAAAACCTAACCGTGATTTAGTCGAGATCATTCCCAAGAAGCTTGGCCATCCGGCAAGCTCGGTATAATGAGCAAACTAATCGGTTGGGTATGAACCCGCGTGATGAGCATAGCCATTGCTGAGGCTTCCTGATAAGTAAGCATGGTTATTTTGCTAAAACTTATAGAAAGTAGGCATGATTATTGCTAAGCGTGATGATAAGTTAGGTAGAAATATAAAGTCATTTTAAAATGACGAATAGGCAAATATGTGCTTATATAATTATGTGGTTATGTGTAATGGTGCTATAATGCGTTTGATGGGGTCGTATGCACTCCGGACTATTTTTCGCAACCGGTGGTGCATTATTAAATAAGACCGGAAGGACGACATGTGTATTTTGGTTTTTGGATATTGATGAGTATTTTGGTTTTGGATGATGGCGTATATATATTGGTTTTGAGTATTGACGTATAATTTGGTTTTGTTTAGCGACGTATGTTTTGGTTTTGTGTAATGGTGTGCGTTTTATTTTGTTGAAATGATCACCGAACTAAGATTTGGGTCGATCCTTCGTTTAAGGTCTTTCGTTTAAAAACGACGTGCTTTATGTTTTCCCGAATATGTTTAGTAACATATTTTGTCTCTTATAATAAGAGCAGTTGTAGTTATATTTTTAAATTTTATTGATATGAATTATCATTAGTTTTCTTGACTTTCCATCCGAAATAGTCAAGACAAGTATTAGAACGTGTGATCTTTGTGTTCGAGCACGTGAGACCGGCCAATCGTAAGGAAACAGTAAGAGAAACTAAGGCGAGTAAGAAAGGACGAGCACCAGGACGGCGCTCCCTTAAGGTGGGTGGAATGTAACAACCCGAGTTTCACGACGCGTATGACGATCGCGAATCCGACGTCATAATTTTTATTTTATAAATTCGTATGAACGAACGTCGACATTTGAAATTTTATTTGTCGTAAATAATTATTTTCGTATTTTATTACGAACGGAAATTTGAAATTTTTATTTTTGGACGTTTCGCGAGTCACCGTTTGACCGCGCGTTCGTTAATCGTTATAAGCATCGTAAAAATCTACGACGCGTTTCGTTATTATTTTTACGGTCGTAAATTATTATTTTTATGAACGTCGTCCTTGTTCCTTGACTTTGGCCAAACTCGCGTTTAATATTTACGTTTTACCCAATTAAGTACAAATGTTACACTTTAATTAAAAGGTTAACAAAAGAAATACAAGTAAAAAAGTTTTAAAAAAATATTGCATGCTCACCCCTAGCCCCTTTGTAGCCGGCTATAGGACACAACAACACTCAACAAATTTGGTTTCCAAGATGTATAATCATTATATGTGTTTTCCTATCTTTACTTAGCTAGTATAAGCCATTCATAGATCAAAAACCTTGTTCTCTTCTTCCTTTTGTTCTCTCTACCAGGCCACAAACACAAATACAAAAATCATTTTCAAGATTTGATTATTAAAACTCACTCAAACATTACTCAAAAATAGTTAGGTTAATCAAGAATTAAGTAGAAGACATTGTTTTCTTAGACGATCGTTTTGACATAAAATTGAGCTTCTAACTCCTAATAACGAAGAAATTAGAGCGAAAACGAGATATACTTTTTAAGTATAAAAACTCAGCATTTTGGAAAATATATTAGTTGCTAACAGAAATTTAAACGCTCGTTTTGAGCACTTTCGAGTCCGTTTCGGCCTACCGGCGAAGCACGAAAGTTGCTCGGAATGACGTTTTACTTTGTCGCGAGGCTTGCCAGTTTTAAAATCGAGTAATAACGGGTCAAAACCTAAGGTCAAAATCTGCATTTTTATTAAAAGTGTCATATTTCCTGCAGAAACTTGCAGGGGCATTTTGGTCATTTTTTGTCGAGTTTCGGGTCTCGGCTAAAACTAAAAAGTTGTCCGGAATGTCGTTTTACATAAAATCTATTTTGAGTCCGAGTTGTGAAAATGTGATATAACGGGTCGTTTGGAGCGGGTCAGATTCAATAATATATATGTATAAAAAGTCAAAGTCAAACAAAGTCTAACGTTGACTTTTAAAAGTCAACGGGTTAATATTAAACTTGTCAGATGTTATTAAAATAATAAACGCTATTATTATTACGAGTATAATATTTTAGACTTAAGAATTGTTATGAACGAAGGAGATTCTAAAAATAGAAACTTTTGTAATATACGGGACATAATCCCGGTATAAGTAATTAATAACCAAATTAAGCGTCGAGTGTGCAATGAGATAAATAAATATTATTATAAATTTAGTTAGAAGACGAGACCTACTAAAAATAGTAACTTTCCAAAATAGTATGTTTGCAAAATAGAATGGTTTCGATTATGGAACGTTTAAAATAATCGAGAGTATGATCGGTATATCACATTATGTGGAGTTTAGTTCATTGGCGAGCAACAAGTGGATTTCTCTTCACATGTTGTATGTATATTTATATATTTGATGTTGCGATGCGAGACTATCCGATCGTTATCTTTATCGTACGATGTTATAATTGTACGTCATAATTTATATGTCGCGGTTGAGATCGTCGTGTGTTGTTCGTGAGGGTCTGGTTTTGGTAATCTTCGGCCTTACGATCTATGGGTGAGTCAGTTTGCAGCGAGTTCCTTGTACTAGTGGATATTGGTGTTGTTAAAACGCGTGGGGGTTAGGGGGGGTTGGGGTTTATGGTGTTGACTAGTTGGGGTTGGTGTCATTAAGTGGAGGCAATGCTAAGTGGGAGTGGGGGGGGGTGAGTCGGTGAGATGTGGGTCGGGGGCTGGGTGGTTGTGAGGGTTCGGTAAGTGTGTGGGTTGTGGGACGGGGGGGGTGTGGGGAAGTGGGAATGGTGAGGTGTGGGTGAGTGTGGTGGGGAACGGGGTGAAGAGCGATTGGCGTTCAGTTTAATGGTGGGTGGGGTGGCTAGGGGAGTGTTTTAGTTTTTGTTATGTTTATTGACTTACTTCTTTTGTAGTTATTTTTTTTTATTAAATATGTTTTTATTTTTGTAGTCTATAGTTTTTTTTCTTGATTTTTAAATTTTTTATTTTAATCTTTCTATTTCTTTATACTTATATTTGCCTATATTTTTTTATAATTTTTCTTTATTTATATGCCTTTTACTGTGTGACCGTTAGTTGCCTAGTGAGGTGAAAGCTAATGCATTAAAAGAATCTATTGGGTTTGACAACCCTGTCCGGGGTTTGAATCAATTGTGAGCACCTTGTAACAGACATTTTGTAGTTAGTATTAGGGGAAGTGGCATACTTCTCGGACATTATTTTATCCTACGGGATGAATGTGTTAAGTTTTGGTACATGGGTTCAATTAGTTGGAAATCAATATTTTTTATAACATGTCTTACGAGCAATGTTATATGTTTTGTTGAACCAAATATGCGATCTAACTTTTATTTGTAAACTCTATGAATTCACTCAACTTTTTGTTGACCTTTTAAGCATGTATCTCAGGTTAGTTGCTGTTGATGGCTCGGATGGGACGGAACGCGGATATCAAGGACGGTGTTTCTGTGAAGTAGTGTTATAAACTAAAACAATGTTTTAGAAACCAAGTCGTGTTATGACTTTTATAAAATAAATTTCTACGTTGGTATTGGGACCTATGTAACTCTGATGTTTCTCCTATAAATAAAATAAATTTTGTTTTATAAACGTATCTTTGAACGTTTACTGGGACTCGTGTGCACGTATTCTGAAGTAGCACCCCAATTGTTGTATTCCGCTGCGTATCGTAGTTTGGGGGTGTTACAATATCTTAATCCGTAAAAGCAAAATTAACTATGTTTCACCATAATTTAGCCACATATGCAACATGTTTTCTGATTGTTGTTCTTAGTAATGTAATTCAATTATCTTACTTTACTTTATTTGTGTTTAGTTGTTAGTGCATATCATAAAGACACACAAGTCTCGAGGTTCATTTGTTTGTTACTTTATGCGCCAGGGTTGAGTTAGACAAAGTGATATGTGCTAAAACACACATCATTTGGACCCCGAAAAATGCTAATAAACGGACTAAAACACTAAAATATGGATAAATATGTTACAAATATGTTTGTATTGTGTTTTTATGTCTTACAGATACAAAGGATTGAAAACAAAGCAAAAACGGTAATTTTCAGGTGACTTTCAACGACGTTTTTACGTTTATCGAGGTCGAAACGAAGTCGTTAATTTTCCCCGATCACATCATTGGAAAGAGCATGAAATTACGAGTCCAACGGTACCGGCCTTTCATATTTGAACATTTTTATTTTGAACCTTTTTTGTCCCTGTTTGAACCTTTAATGCTAAAATAAATAAACTTGGCCAAATAAGGGGTAAGTAAATAATATTGTATATATATAACAAGACCACTGCCTAGCGCAGTTGGTCTTGTGGTTTCCTTTGAGACTCTACCCAAGAGGTCGGGAGTTCGATTCATGTTGGAGGGTTTATCCCCTCTTATCCACGTCAGCATGCCACGTAGGCACACGTGGCGGACCCGGACCCGACCCGAACTTGACCCGGACCCGACCCGAACTTGACCCGGCCTGTGACCCGACTTGACCCGGCCCAATACCCGACCTGACCCGGCCGTGACCCGCCGGTTGACTGGCGGTCAACCACCGTTGACCGGTGGTCCGGCGGTGGTCCACGGTGGTTCGCCACCGTTGACCGTTGTTGACCGCCGTCGTTGGGCGGTGGTCCGGCGGCGTTGTCCACTGTTGACCATCGTTGACTGCCACCGTTGACCAGTGGTCCGGTGGCGGCTGAGCGGACGGTGACGGAACAGTACCTACGCCACGTGGCACCACTTAGGTGGTGACACGTGGCCTACTAATCATTGTATGCAGGTGTGGCAGGTACGAGGTACTATTCACGTCATGTGGCAGTACGAGGTGGTAGAAAATGTCAGGTGTCAGTACGAGGTACTGTTCCAGGTGGCGGCTGGCCAATCAGAGCGTGACACGTGGCATCTGGCGTGTGTCAGTACGAGGTCAGAGTGCGCGAATCTGTGCCAATCATGGGCAATAATGAGGCGGTTGGTGAATGGAAAAAGGACCAAAATACCCCTTGATCTAGCAATATGATTGACTGAAGACCTAAATGGACGAAAATGCCCCCACCCACTTTGGGCTATAAATACAACACGCAGCAGCTGTGAAAAGGGAGTTTTTTAAGAAGTTTATTTTCAAAATAGTAGTTGTAGTGTTAGTTTTAGGAGTAGAATAAT